>CM075198.1:2337500-2629504 GCA_037577475.1 Chaunax sp. Z400
AGCGGGATGATTCCATAATAAAGTCAATGCAGCAGTAGAAAAATACATGTTAGAAAGGTATGACAGCGATAATGACTAAAATAATATGACGTGCAAATTATATTTATGATATATACTATTATGTGCTACATATGCAATAAATTCTACAATAGTTGTTCTGTACATTTGTTCAGAAATTTTTTTAAAATGTAGAAATTCTGTTCCCGATGTTGCAATTTTTACGACATTTCCCTAAAAACGTACTGAAATGTCAAAAACATGAAAACCCCTCACTTCCTGCATCAGAGCCCTCCAACAACAAAGAAGGACTAGAAGTCAGAGGGAGTCGCACCAGCTGGTCCAGGAGCTCCGCCTGGATGATGTTCAGTTCAAGCCTGATTTGTGGATGAGTCAGGGACAGGTTGTCAATCATCACCCAATGACATCTAGTGACAGGGATGAGCGGCAGCTTATTTCTGCATTAATGAAGTGAGCTAATGAGTGAGCATGAGCATCTCTTTGTAAAAGCTATGCTCTGTCGGCTTAGACCCTTCCTCTATATTAAAAATCTGTCATTTCTGCTTGAAGCCAATAACTATGAGTCCAAACTTTTGTATTTGTTAAGGTTCTTATCAGCCAATCAGGGCTCAAAACATACAGTAATTGGATTTCATCTCTGATATGGACTTTTTTTAAAAGAAGTAGTTTATAATTCATGTTCTGGCAAACATGATTCCATTTGTTGAAGGAAAGCAACCTTCGAGCAAACAGAGCACACAGTACTCTTTTTATACGCAGATTATTAATAAAGGTTATGCTATTCATGTTCCTGACTGTCAGTGAGCGGAGGTGCTACAACACAGCTACACACACAGGTGTTACATACACAGGTGCTACATACACAGGTGCTACATACACAGGTGCTACACACACAGGTGCTACATACACAGGTGCTACATACACAGGTGTTACATACACAGGTGCTACACACAGGTGCTACATACACAGGTGCTACACACACAGGTGTTACATACACAGGTGCTACATACACAGGTGTTACATACACAGGTGTTACACACACAGGTGTTACATACACAGGTGCTACAACACAGCTACACACACAGGTGTTACATACACAGGTGCTACATACACAGGTGCTACATACACAGGTGCTACATACACAGGTGTTACATACACAGGTGCTACACACACAGGTGCTACACACACAGGTGCTACATACACAGGTGCTACACACACAGGTGTTACATACACAGGTGTTACATACACAGGTGCTACATACACAGGTGCTACACACACAGGTGCTACACACACAGGTGCTACATACACAGGTGCTACACACACAGGTGTTACATACACAGGTGTTACATACACAGGTGCTACACACACAGGTGCTACACACACAGGTGCTACATACACAGGTGCTACACACACAGGTGTTACATACACAGGTGTTACATACACAGGTGCTACACACAGGTGCTACATACACAGGTGCTACACACACAGGTGCTACACACACAGGTGCTACATACACAGGTGTTACATACACAGGTGCTACATACACAGGTGCTACATACACACAGGTGCTACATACACAGGTGCTACACACACAGGTGCTACACACACAGGTGCTACACACACAGGTGCTACACACACAGGTGCTACACACACAGGTGCTACACACACAGGTGCTACACACACAGGTGCTACACACACAGGTGCTACACACACAGGTGCTACACACACAGGTGCTACACACACAGGTGCTACACAGCCCCAACATATTGATTTAAAAAGACTGAATGGAAGCTAATTAATGCTCAGATTTCTATCACAGACTACTTACTGAAGCAAGCCAGGCAAACATGTCTTCACTTCAAAATAAGTTATTTACAGTTTTTAATATGTGAATGTTCATATTGAATACATGCTGGCTACAAAGAGAAGCTTTTTTAATATTTTTGTTTACTCAATCGTTTTTGATCCCATTTAGACCGTGATGTTTAAATTGGGCTGGTCTGGATTTGTTGTATGATATTTAATAATAATATTTAAATGATGGAGCCCTTTCACATAATGACTTACAATAACACCAGAAAACGGCAGCATCAGACACCATGGAAATGAAACTGGGCTTAAAACACGCAATTTCCTGTAGGATATGAATCGTTGGGGTCCCCAAACTTGAAAGTATTCAACACTTTTAGAGCAACAAGAGGTATAATATCCACCCTGATAGAGGTTAGAGCTTAGTGACAGGAGAGAGTGACGGTTCAGGGAAACAGTAAAGTGAGAGAGAGCTAATTATCAGGTGCTCTCTCTCCCTGACATCACAGCCTGCTGACCTGGAGTCTGTGGTCGACAGGAAACCTGAGACAGAAGCTGGAAAGCTTATATTTGTGTTTTGACCTGCAGAAGTTGTGTTTAATATTTCTACATTAACAATAAAGACTGTTACCAACCGTCTGTGAGAGAACCCACAAGAGATGCTACAGATGCTGCAGATGGTTTAAGGAGGAAATGATCCGTCTTGCCAGAAAACTGCTCGGCATCAATTCAACAAAGCTAAAAGACATTTATCGATCTCTTAAGAAAGCAGGGAATCATTTCCGACCCATGAAGCCAGTCTTCAGCGCGTAGATCCCGTTATCTGTCCTTTTTGAAAAACAGCTCAAAACAGTCCACAAGTAATTAAATCCTAGAATAAATAAATGAATTCTTATCTCTTGTCAGACTTAATTTTCCTGAATTTTTCCTGAAGTCAGAGCAGAAGTAAAACGTGAAACCATTCACTTGTCTCCCTCGTCTTCATTAGGCCTCCTCCTGAGTAATCGATGGGTGAGCGGCGTTTAAGGAGATGCGTAAATGACTCCAAATGACGCATGGTGCATTCACTGCCCTCATTTCCTGAGTGATTAGATCAGGATCTAGTCGCGTGACAACGATGTCTTCATTGTCCTACGCCCATCTCCACCTTTTCCTTCTCTTCTTCTCCTTCTTGTCCATTAGGCGAGGCAGCGTGGGAGCGTCATCGCTCCGAGCTGGAAGATGTGATCATCTGATCATCCGACTGTAAAAACAAAATGAGCTCCTGTGAACCGTCAGCGGCTGTCAATAAAGCAGTATTGATTCTTGGTAAATCTATACTAATGAATAAAAATGGCTCAGGATGCTGATAGTCATCGGTTTGAATATACTTTTTTAGTTTAAAACAGAATTACAATCAAACGTTGAATTATTATCGATGAGAGAGATTCTCTGTCTCTAACAGAAGAGAATACATTGGTGAATGTTCAAGGGCAGAAAATATACAGCTTTAATTCCACCAGCTGCTCCATGAGTATTAATTATGGATGGTTTACATGCTAATCCACTGGTTGATGGTTTCCTGTAGCATGTATGGAATTAAACATCTAAATTTAAAGCCGCACTGAGGATTTTTACCGGCCACTAGGGTGCAGAACACAGCTTTGACCTACCTTATAAAGTGCTAGCAAACAAATCCCCATGTTTCTACCCAGCAGACACAGAGCAGCACGGGAATCAGTTTACAGCTGTATTGGTATTGAAAATCTGACTTATTAGCAGCTAGCTGCTAACATTGTGTGTCTACCAATTGAGCTGGTCAGCTACCGTACAGGAGGCTTCAAGCTGCTTCCTTATGAGAAAAACACATCCATCCATCCATCCATCCATTTTCTTCTGCTTATCCGGGTCCGGGTCACGGGGGCAACAGTCTAAGCAGAGAAGCCCAAACCTCCCTCTGCCCAGCCCAACTCCTCCAGCTCCTCTGGGGATACACCAAGGTGTTTCCAAGGTAATTTTGAGGTAAGAGATTCTTAATTTCCAATGTTGTTGCACAATTTATCAAATAAAAAGGAAACGTCAGTTTCAATAGCTGCAGTTCATTGAGCTCATATTTCTGAGCATAATTCCAGGCAGTCTGTAAACTCTAAGCTTTTAAATGAGTCCAATATAAAAACTGTATTTATTGTCTTTTGCTGCAGTTGTTTCCTTCCTGCTCTCTCTGTCTACGTCAATCTCTCCCTCTATCTCTTGTACCCGATTCAATATCCTTTATTGGCCTTTATTATCATGCAAGCGATACAGACAAACGGTCTATCTGTGTGTTCCCTGCCTCACAGACTATATTTACCTGACTGTACCACAGGAATATCTGACGGCCTCAGATATCTCGTGGCCGACCTGCTCGTTGTAATGGCGAGATTGTTTCTGATTGCATTGATCTGAAACTATATTTAGCCGACGGCGTACAGATGATTTATCAGCGTCTGCTCCGGCTCAGAAGAACACTCGCCCCGTCTGATTCTGCTTGTTTTCAGCCTTTTTATTTTTTTATTTGTCTCTAAGGAACACCAGCGATGTTTCCACTCATCAGCTGTGTGTCGTCGTAGGTTTGAACCCAGTGACTGTGGGAAATTGGGCGAATGCCAACGAGTTCTTCTTCTCTTCATTGCTTGAAAACTAATGGACGAGATGGGGAAGCTTTTAAAGCGCCTGACTCAGGACGACTGGATTCTGTTTCATCGAATATCAAATAGCAGATATGAGCCAGTCGCTGCAGCTTTGCTGATCTGATGGAGATGGAGGGTTGCTCTTTGAAATACAAATGGTATTCATGACTATTAAATTCCAACAAATTTTAAATATAACAGCCTTAAATTTATTTAATTAGCTAATGAACCTTTAAATGTCTTTTACATACTGTATATATATGTATGTATGTATTTTTTTAATCTTTGTAAGAAGAGTGCTTGCAGAGTGCAAACCTCCGCCAAAGCCCAAAAATCATCTGGATCATCACCAAAATTTAATTACCTCTAGGACATGCTAGGGTCCATCTTTGGTGAACATTTCATGCGAATCCATCCATTAGTTTTAGTGTAATCCTGCTAACAATCAGACAACTAGTCAAAAAAGCCCCAAACCAAACACATAACCTCCTTGGCAGAGGTAACTATGCTGCCATCTTGACCAGGACTCCCTGGAAGAAGAGATCCTTCCTGGCTAAAAGGATAAATAAATAAAAAATAAAATTGGTCAGAAAGTTACAGTCTATCCTATCTATTTATCTATCTGTCTATTTTTTTGTTTTAGTACTATCAGTAATGTTGGTTACTGGCAACTTTAAGACAAAAGAAATCAGTATATCTAAAAAAAAAACAATCAGCACATAGACATACAAAATGTACGAAATGAACACAATGTGCAGAAGAGACATTCAAATACTTTTATAGATTTTCATCTTACTTTGAGGATTAAGATGCCTCATCTGTACACATAAAGATAGCATAAATAACCTAATCTCATTCTACGCTGCCAGGACTTCAGTCACAGCTAAACTTTTACATCTTAATGACTGATTTCATCTCGTGTCGAGTCTCTCAGTCTTATCTTTCTGAACAAATAAAGGGGCGAGATAAATTAGCTTTTTCTGATGTAAATCAGTCCAATGTCAGTATTTTGTTGAGTGGAGTGACATCACCCTGAAGCTCTGGGTTCTTTTGTGTGCTTTGGAATAAAGTTAAGAATTGTCTCTACTTGCCTTTTCTTTCGCACACCTGAGGAAATAATTTATTTTTTTTGTCTTATGTGCACTCCTGAAGTTGGATTCTATTTTCAATAGAGGCGCCTTCTGGCTGCAGTACAGCATATCATGTTTTAGTGCTTATTTGGGCAGGCAGGACATCAAGTATTTATATAATATGGTGGAAAACTGCATAATGGGACCAGGTCCCAGGTTAACTGTTTGCCAGTTGTTCATCTCATGTCAAAGTAAAACATCTTAAGTTCTGATGTGTGTTCTGGCACGGACTCCCCCCCACCCCCCTAACTTGAATTTCATTGTTTTTCCATTTGAGTGCTTCTATCAGGTGATAAATGTGGAATTTCTTGGCTTTAAGAGTTAATGAGGAGCGACTGAATATGCCGTTATTTTTGATTTTGAAAGAAATAATCATCAATGTCTTCTTGAACTCAGATTTTTTTCCCCCTTACCCTCATCATGTTTTGCTTCTTGAACCAAACTTTGACCATTTCACAACATCAACCATGTCTTAATTGTTGTTACCGTGATGACAAAGGTCATCTGACTGTGACAATGAAGGTTAGCATAGCATGATGACGTCACCTGATGCCGCATTTCCTGCACATCCTTAACTGGAAAGCAAGCTTTATTTTGAAAGTCTAACTGAAAATGTGGTATTTATTATTATTAAGTTGACGGTGGAGCCCTGCTGGGGCCAATTTGATGCAAGAGGGGTATGTTTTCTATTCCAGGATGAAAGGACCTCTTAGGCCTTTAATATTATGAATATTTAATATTCATTCAGCACTGATGTACAAGCTGCATACACACAAAAATAGGAACACCATAAATGCATATACACAGATGAAGAAACACATTTTTAAGTGTTTTTAATTGTCCTATAAATGCAAAAGTTTGTCTTTATTAGACCTGCACAGACAACAAAGACAAAAAAAAGAAAATCTTTTTTTTACAGGGTAAATATGCAGGCCCAATCACACACATGTGTGTGCACACACACTCACAGATACACACTGCATTCGTGGAGCCAAAATGAATGAAATGTTTCAGATTTCAGCTCATATGAAACAGTAGGCAGTATGATGTCCTGGGAGAGCAGAGGGGAGTTGAGTTACATGCGGTTTAAGTGTCTCCCTGCTGCACGCCGTGTTCCATAATGTTACTCCTGCCAATAATAAAGAGCACAGAGGCCTGGTATGCTGAGTCAGCACTTCTAGTTCCCCCATTTTCGTATTGCCTCTATTGAGGAAGAAAGTTCCAAATCCAGAGACAGAGAAGTGGGGGTGAAGATGACGAACTGGTAGAACCAGTCGATGTAAACCTCAGGATAAAAATGTGTGACTTCCACTTCACTTAAATGGAAAACATTTTTGTGTGATTTAAAAAAGAAACAGTGTCAGTGATGTGAAGCACCTGAAAACCAGCTCAGGGGTCGTTTACATGACAATGGTTTTACCCAAAAGCAGGAAACTTTTGTTGTGTTTTTGACCGTTTGACAACACAACAATGGCCTTTTGGGGACCTGAAAACACAAACTTTTGAAAACGGGCTCCACAGTGTATTCCGTACCGTTACCATGTAAATATGAAAAACTTAAGTCCTCTGAACACGATGACGACACAGACCCACTTCTGGCATGCCATTACAGTTCCAGCATTATTTGCGCACGCGGACAGAACAACAACAAAAAAAACAATGTCAGGCCGTCCGGTTTTATTTGTGTTCATTAACGCTCCTCCAACATAGATTTGCTGAACCATCACTGTGATCTTATTCAGTGGTGTTGATTTTGAAAAGTTACACTGCCACCTACTGGCCTGGCGTACATACTACAGCGAAAACGTTGTGTAAACGGGACCTCAGACAGTATCTACTTGCATTAACCATTTCAGAGCAGCTCCACATACAAGCACTAAAAGTCATTTTTATCTGCATCCAGAGCCATATTGTCCCCCTATTTAACAAAATATGCCAAGAAAAGAGAGAAAATCAATTTCTTATATTTCCATCTTCCATTTAGCACCTATTAGTGACTAAAAAAAACTATGAATGCCAGTCAATATCCACAACAAGGTGCTCCGACCTGAAAGTAAATATGTAGAAGCATATTTGAGCACCACAGGCAAAGTACAAGTCTATTGACTCACTTTGGGAAGCTCAACCTTGGTCGATGATAGATCGTCTTAAAAGTGACTGACAACATCTGTAATTGTAAACTGAATGATTTACATCCTGTCCATCAATTAGTCAGCCAACCGCTTCGTCATGAATCAGTCGGTCATTCAAACAGTCAGTCATCCAAACAATTTGTCCTGCTGTTTAAACTCAAAGGTATTTAAAGTGAGGAAATGACAGTGTTCATTAAAAAAAAGTCATTTTAAAAGAGATTCAAACTTCTCCATCTGCTTCGGCAGCTCTGCTGTGTGTTTCACAGCGAGACAATATCGATGACTGTCAGTGGTTGAGCAAGATGAATAGAGATACCCTGCAGTAAAGTAGTGAAGTGAGGGGATGTTGCTATAGAAACCGATAACTGTGTCCGCCTCGCACACACAGTATCGTAGTTAATGATCCTGACGAGACAGAAAGGGTCTCTCCTTTGTTAAACACTGACGTTGGCTTCTGAAGAGACTTAAATAATGTCATGGGAATCAGCCCAGTGCTGCAGCTCTGGACCTTCCACCTTTGTAAAGTCCAATGTCTGTGATGTGACATCCTTAACTGTCCCATTGGGAAAACTCATGTTGGACTCACAGCAGTGCTGATTCATGGTAATAAAGCTACTGTATATGATAAGACTGTACTAAAAAAAACAATAGCAGCAGCAGCAATAAATGTATAAACTCCAGACCTTTGGAAGGCTGCACAAATCTGCACATTCAAATGTTGCAATAAAGACATATTGCAAAAGCCCTGCAGGTGGAAACACATTAGTTCTTGGTGAGCTAGCTCTGTAGAGGGCGTACCTCCACTGAAAACATGTCTGAGAAATGCTAAGGAAACACCCGTCCACAAACATTTGTGGAAATTGGTTTAGTTTTGAATAATAGGTAGGTGGGATAACCTGCTGGGTATTGCTGCCTGTCGCACCACCTCCGGTGCCCATGGCTCAGCTGCAGGGTCATCAGGAGCCACCCCTCCTCAACGTTTCGCTCCTTTAATCCTGGAGCGTCTCATGGTGGCGGAGCAGCGACAAGGACCATATCCATACCTCTGGTGTCTGGGTCAGGTGTCCTTGCCCCACGACTTGTCCTTCCTCCTCAACCATAGCCAGAAGCTGCCCTTCTCCGCCTCCTCAGCCAGTTCTTTCATTGCCTTCTTTAGCTTGCCTCCCGTTACTCCTGCATCCCTCAGCAGGCGATTGGTTGACAGCCCTACGAAGCCTCAGCAACCGACCTCAACCAGTATATGGTAGTCTTCCAGCCAGCCTCCCTGCAGTCAGCCACCAGCTCCGAGTACTTGCTTTTCTTCCATTCGTAGGCAGCTTCGATGCCCTCCTCCCATAGCACTGTGAGGACCATGGTGGACCACGCCACTATGTCAGGGTGGAGCGATGTGGTGGTGATCTCACTGGGGAACTGTAGTTGCCTGCCGAGACTAATTTTCCAGTTCTGGCTGGGGGAAAAGAGTCTTGGTGTTTTCCTCGGCATGGCACTTCTTGTTCCTCCATCCTTCTTAACAAAGTGGATGTGGTGTTCTGCTCGTGGTGAACATCCAGTGCTCTTGTCTGCCAGTTTTCTCAGGAACCTAAAGCGTCCCTAAGAAAGAGCGTTCTTGCAGCCTGACAGAATGTGCTGGAGGCTTGCATTGGGCGCTTTGCAGAGCTCACAGTGTTCTTCGCTACTAGTATAATCTCCCAAAGTGGAGACGGACACTGAAGTTTTAACATGAATCTGCTCTCAAAGGTTGGCCGACCTTGAAACACAATCTCTTAAGGCAAACGTTCTTTATAGCCACCAATAAACTGTCATCTTTGTCACGCCCCTGTGCTTACCCTTAAGGATCTGTGTCCGATGCACAAAGCCTTCCAGCAACAAAGACTTTCTAACACACGTTTAACATGAAACGCCAGTTTAGATCCGTTTAGGCAGAAAAAACTACGTGGTTATGTTTAAGGAAGAAATCTGTGAGGTGTTTGTTTTCACACGGGACGCAATCTCCAGTTTCTTGGGTGAAGTCATGTGTGTGACCCAACCGCTCAATGCAGACCTCCACCCCTCTTGGCACTTTCTCACTAAAAGAGTCCATTGCATTGTGCAGTTGCTCTGATCATCTCGAGATTAAAACCACAAATATCAGGCTAAAGAAATGAGAAATTACAATAAATGTGTTTGCTGTATGTAAAAAATGATTCACAATGTAAGCCAGTGCAGCATAGGTCCAGATTTAGGGTTTTATCTTATACTCTTTTATCAAATAATTTTGATAATTTCAATAAATACCACTTCACAATGTGAATTACCTAAATAAGTGATCATGGAAAAAGAAAAAGGTTTTGGCAAATCAAACTCTTCAACATTTATTAGATACTAATTTAGATTCTTAAAGAAATAAGAAAAATAATCCTCTTGGACATTTGGATAATTTGTATTAAGTTAACCTGACACATTGTCAATATCTCTGGCTCCAAAGTGCAATTACTTGCCAAGCTCATTATTTGAGTGTCAAACCTGACTCTATTTTCAAAGTGTTGGGTCAAGAGGATGCAAACACTAATTGAAGTTTTTATGGATAAATACAGAGAAGCCTCGACCTTTATTTAAGTTGTCAGGTTTGTTCCACTGATTTCAAATGCAGTAATTGGTGATCCCGTAGCTTAGATTCAGGAAGCAGAACAACAAGCTGTGAGCCTCTTCAGGGCTGTAGAACGGTGCCCCCCAGTGTGCAAACACACACAGACACACAAACATGAAGTCATGCAGTGCAGCCAGATATTATGCAACAACCACAGATGACATGATGTGAGTGGAAACTCACGATGCTGATGTGAGACTTTTGAAAAACAACATGGCGAGTTGCTTTAAACAACTGTCTAAACTTCTTTCTGTCTCACTATAGCATCAATCCCCCTTTGTTATGACCTCAGTCTTGCTATATTTCAATCTCCCTTCTTTTTATATTTGTTTTGTTATGTTGCTTATGTCACTCTCTTCTCTGTGTATTAAATGTCAACCTTCAATCCAGATCAGAGCCCTGAACTTAAACCAAAATCATCCTGACTCTGCCTTAAACTTCATTTCCATCCCGATAAATATTGGGTTGAAGAAAGAAGATCCTTATAATGGAAGTTAAATCCATTTTTCTAAAGTAGCACTATACAAGAACACACACACACACTTTTTCTGCCAGCTGCAGCCAACACTGGCATTTGCAGCGCTCAGCCTTTTAGAGCTTACTCAGCTGAAAGTGCGGATGCATCGTCTGAACCAAAAAAGCCTCTGTGCATTCTTGTGGCGGCATCTAAAGGAACATTTTAGTAAAAATCAGCCGTGCCGTCCTAATGAGATCAAGATGGATTATGAGCTGCACTCTGCAGCGAGCTGCCAGCGGCTGACATGGCCCACTGTACACTGGGCTGCTGTTCCCTAATATGTAAAAGGACAACTTTTAATCTTATTTCCTCCCTCGTGGAAATGCATAATAAGTAATCGTGTTACCCATCAGCCTCGACTCTTTGCTCGGATTATGTGCATTACTGACAGTGAAAAATGATCCGTCTGAAATTTAACCCAGCACTCCTCTAAGGAGATCTATGCTCTGAGTGTGAGTGTGTTATCATTAATGTGAGGTTTGAGGGAGAAAGAGAAGAAAAAGGGAGGATATTCCAGAGAATGGGAATCCATCTGCAATTTTAAGACAAATCACCTAAAGTCTGCAGAGAACAGCAATTATCCATATTTCTAGTTCAGAGCACAAAACTGATTGAAACAGGAAAACCAAAAGTCTCCCCTGCATGAGGAAACTATTCAAACCAGATCTATTTATACTGTCAGTTTGGTACTGAAGCTCTCCAACAAGCTGAATTTATCTGACAGCTTTATTGTGTATGAAAAAAGACTCTGTTTCATGAGTGTTTTAAGCAATAAAATCAGCATGTTTGTGTAAACTGTTATCCAGATAATTACATAACAGTGAATTCAGGGATACTCTGGTGACTGAGCCTGTTATTAGACTTGCACAAGGCAAGAGACACTTAAAGAATAGTCTAAATAAATGTCACAGAGGTCAACGTTGTGCCCAAGACTGAGTTAAGATCCAAAATTCTGGATACTACATATCCCATAATGCTATGTAACGTCTTTTCTAAATATCTAGTGCCTATATGCCCTCAACTGAGTTTGCAGTTTGTAAATGTTCAAGGTAACTAAAGTTTCAAGTCCAAAGTGAAAGATGCATGTTCATGTCTGACTGGAATGAGGATTCAAACCAATGAGGAGGATGTTCTCTTTACAGGCCTGCATGCTCATTGTATGACAGTACGATATTTCATGAATGACATGGACATTTTTGCTATGCATGCCGTATCAGATTCAGACTACATGTATGCAGGAGGGGGAGGGGTCGGCGTTTTAAAGTCCAGCCTCTCTTTATAGTGACTAAATCTGGTATTTTAAGGCAAAGCAGGATTTTGTATTTGTATTTAAGCCTAAACACACCTAAAGCACAGTGATGTCACAACAGGAAACTGAAACATAAAGAAACAGGAAGTTTGAACAAATCAAAATTAAAGTTTAAATATATCCTTGATTTGCAGAGAGATACAACAATATAACAACACACTTATAGGAATGTATTCCAGTCAGCTAAGTGTATTATCATCCTTGGATTTTGGTTTTCTCTGACAAAATGTTTTAATATATATATATATATATATATATCCTTTATTTAACCAGGTGAAATCCTCACTGAGATTAAAAATCTCTTTTCCAAGAGTGACCTGGCCAAGAGAGCAGCATAGAAAAAAATGTCACAACAATAAGTCGACATTACAATCAATCACCTTTCAAACACTATAAATTAATAAATACAATATAAATAAATACATTTACTAAATAAAATCAAGGACTAATTAGTTTTAAAAAAAAAGGTCCATCTGTAAACTATTCCGGGAAAAATGGAAAAAAATAAATAATAAATAAATCTGTTGTTCGGATCAGTCCGTACTCTGATGGTGTTAAAATCAAGTGCACCTCCGGTGTGTTAACACTGTCCCATGAGTCAGTAACAGATCATGCAACAGTTTTCCTCCCCCCTCCTCTGGTTCCTTCCCTCTTTCTCCACCACAGAGCAGTCATCCCTCCCTCATCCAGGTCCAGAGCAGTCATCCCTCCCTCATCCAGGTCCAGAGCAGTCATCCCTCCCTCATCCAGGTCCAGAGCAGTCATCCCTCCCTCATCCAGGTCCAGAGCAGTCATCCCTCCCTCATCCAGGTCCAGAGCAGTCATCCCTCCCTCATCCAGGTCCAGAGCAGTCATCCCTCCCTCATCCAGGTCCAGAGCAGTCATCCCTCCCTCATCCAGGTCCAGAGCAGTCATCCCTCCCTCATCCAGGTCCAGAGCAGTCATCCCTCCCTCATCCAGGTCCAGAGCAGTCATCCCTCCCTCATCCAGGTCCCAAACAAAATTTCCTCTTCACACACAAATAAAGAACAATTAACTCCTTTAGCTCAGTCCTATAAATATTCATTAACTCAAGCATGTTGTCATTTTATTCAAAATGATTGCAATTGAATTAGCATAATTAAACATTATCTATGGTAATGCTGGTGGACCGGCGAGACTCCCCGGCTATGTTTCCATGTGTGTCAGCGCAGCAGAGGAGCATGATGGATAATATAATTATGCTTAGGAGACAATGGGAGCCCTGCGGTATTGTTATTAATGTGCTCTGTTAATAATAACGCCCCCTACATGAACAGGCATGTCTGCAAGAGAGCCTGACAGACAGAGGGGGGGGAGAGAGAGAACATGAGAATCTGTGTGTGAGGCACAATGAATGTGTGTGTGGGTTCAAGTTCCTGCATGTATGTTTGGAAAAGTGAGGAAAGCTGTGTGTGTGTGTGTGTGTGTGTGTGTGTGTGTGTGTGTGTGTGTGTGTGTGTGTGTGTGTGTGCGCGTGTGTGTGTGTGTGTGTGCGTGTGCGTGTGCGTGTGTGTGTGTGTGTGTGTGTGTGTGTGTGTGTGCGGTTTGAGAAAATTCCTGTTACATTATTTAAAAAATGCATTGTAATAAAGTTTAAAGGGTACCCTAGACAATGAGCATTGAACATAAATAAAGTTGGAGAAGACAAAATAGACAAATTAAAAAAAATTAATGAGGAAGTAAGTGGAGTTTTTTTTTTCATCAATCATATTGATAGATTTAATCTGATGCTGGACAAAGGAGACCTGAAGAGACAAATGATGTCTAAAGCATCATTTTTAGCTTGACACATCAAGGAGAATTCAAAATGAGCAGTACAAGTGTCAACAAGTACAAATCTGAAACTGTCTGTGCATCTGCTCTCCCTGTGACCCTGAACGCTGCACACAGGAGGCCTCGTTGCTGGAGATAAGATGTAGCTTTATAGTAGCTTGAAAATGACCTCCAGAGAAATTTCTCACATCTGGGACTAGATAAAGTTTCTTCTGGATTAATAATCTGTATCAGAGATAGATGAATGAGGTTTTTAGCATCACTAACTTGTGAGTTCTGCAGTTGTTCGCTGTAAAACCCACAATCTTTATGTTTTAAAGCAACAGCGCTAAGCATTACAGCACTGGACTGTTACATCAGTGATGTGAGGAGCTTCTGCTGCCTTGCAGTGCCAACAAGACGATGCATTATGTTTGATGCAATGGAGAAAAAAAAAGTAGCTAAATTTGCATTCAGAATTTTGAATGTAAAAGTACATATTAATGTAAAATTTAATTTTTTGTATTGACATAAATCCTTATACAACAAGCTACATATTTAGGTACAGTCAATTAGTGTAATTTTGCATGTATTTGTATGTAATCTAAGAAAAATACTGTACAAATTATTATTATTGATTATTGGCTTCACACAAAAAAAATTTGACTTATTACTTTACAAACGATGTCTGTAATTTTACAGGCTTGTATGAAATAAACAGTTATTTTCTGTAAAATTACTTTTTTTAAATATACAATGTACGGCTTATTTAAGAAGCAAGTAAGTTTTTTATCAAGGTTTAAAAAGTACTTTTTTTATTCTGTGGCTGTCGTATACTGTTTTTTTTTAAATGTTCATCTACTTCTATTTTGCAGTCGTGTGTTGGAGGTACAGCATCCCTTACAGATCGGTCATGTGGAATGTGTCTGGTAGTCTTCATTGGATTATTTCTAGGCAGTTCTTTCATGTCATGATCCAAACACTGTTACCAGACCTTTTTTATTCTAACAAGAACAATATTGTTGAGGGAAATACCGTATCTGTATGAGCATGCATAGCAGTTTTGAACTTTGAAAGCATCTTAGCATAAAATCACTCTTAAGTTCAGTTTTGACCTTTTCAGATCAGCTCTGGGAACTGTAGTTCTGCATATGTTCATACCTGCCATGCTGACTTGGGCTGATCTAAAATTAGGCCTCTTGTTGCAGCCGACTGAGTCCTGAGATGACCCCGTCTATAAATCCACGTGTTGCCCCATGTGTGTTTGGGCGTGTCCGTCCCTAACCACCACTCCCTGTATGGCTGAAAGCCGAGTAACTAAACCGAGACGCCGAATGAGTCATGAGGGTGTGTGTGTGTGTGTGTGTGTGTGTGTGTGTGTGTGTGTTTGATTCACCACATTAAGACAAACCTCACAGGCCAGCAGCTCTGTGCCCAGATCCATCCATCCTGATGACAGGTACTGTTTACATAGTGATGGTTACTTACAGACAGACAGGTTTTACAGTGCAGCAGTAAAGGACCCAGCGACCCTGTGTTAATCTCTTCATCTGCTGTTCAATCTTATTTCTCACGTCTTTCTTATCGCAAGAAAAACACGTCTGCCCGTGGGATGAAAACATTTATCTCTGAACTTTGAAACGGTTCCAAGAGTCGTCGTGAATAAAATCACCGTGTTGAAATAAGTAAGATGAATATTTGCTCTTAAACGACAGACACAGGTGCTGCATTCCTCCACCAGGGGCAAATAATCCCACCCACCCCTACAAACTTTAATGGTTTAGTCTAGCAAAGTAAAACAGAATTCCCAGATTGGTCCTTTTATCCGGATTCACACCAAAATTTTAAAAAAAGAAGTTTTTCCTGGCTGACGCCCCTTCTTTCCAACAACATCTGTGGAAATCCATCTGGAAATGTTTGCTTCATCATTTTAACAAACAAACTGTGGGTTAGCTCAGTGACAGGAGAGAGAGAGGGAGAGAGAGGGGGGGGGGGAGTAGGGGTGGTTCAGGGAGAGAGAGAGAGAGAGAGAGAGGGGGGGGGGAGAGTAGGGGTGGTTCAGGGAGAGAGAGCTAATCATCCCAGGTGTTTAGTGTTGAACTGATTGCTCGCTCTCCCTCTTATAGCAGCCTGCTGACCTGGAGTCAGTTCTGTTTGTGTGAAACTGGAGATGTGAGGCACAAAGAAGCTGCAAAGCTTGTAGTTGTGTTGTTGTGTTTATGTGTATCATTAATTACGTTAAACTGTTACTTAAGCCACATTTCCATTACGTGGTATCAGCTCAGCTCGACTCGCCTTTTTTGGTTTTCCATTAGGTAAAAAGTACCTGGTGCTACTTTTTTTAGTATCATCTCCGTTGTGGTTCCTAAAAGGCTGAGCAGGTATTAAAAAGGTCATGTGAAACATTGCAGACCACTGATTGGTCAGAGAGAATCGATTCTGGGTCATTACATCATCATAACCTCCATGGCAGCTGGAGCTAACTTTTCAGAACTCTGTTACCCATAATTCCTCTCAGCTAAGGCTGAAATTTCACACTGTCTGCGTGAGGCCTCCTCTATATCCAGAACAATAAAGATGGCTGAAGGTTTGAAGGTTAGGTTAGCAGCAGCATGCAGCGAGGCATCAGTGAGCAGGAAGTCGTGATGCAATTCTGGTGACTCAGTTCCAGACCAATGCTAAGATTGAAATTCTTTTATTATTTTCATTTTAAAGGCACTACATCATGTTTTCTCCACTAGAAGGGAGGACATGTCCTGGAGGACACATTTCTTTACATTTAGGGCCACCATAGAGGCCACTTCATCATGTTTTCTTCCATAGAGGCATCCAAACAGGAAAATAACAGCTGACTTTTACTCTCAACATGCAGTACATTCACTGACATATCGGCTGGCATCAGGCGTTACTACACATCTGCAACATCTCTTTACTCAGCTCATGTATTCTGGCCTGAAGTGACACCATAGTCTCTACTCAGTTTATTAAAAGAGACGTTACCTGTCCAGCGGAGAGATCCTGACCTCTGCACCGCTTTGATCACGTTGATTCCTTTAGTCGTTCCAACTGGATTCAGAAATCTTTACCAAAGCTCACGTTTGTCTTGGTGTAATTTCCATGTCTCTCTCTCTCTCTCTCTCTCTCTCTCTGTTGGCTCGTGCTTCTTTAAACATTTTCTTCCACATCTGTTTCTAAAGATTGCATCAAAGCCAGTCATTGGTATCATCTGCTGGGGCAAAAAGCTAAAACACTGTACATGCCAATCACTGAAATGTATCACTGTTAAATCTGATGCATGAAACCACAGTCCATGAATAGTGTGACACCCTTTGTTTGAAAAGGCTCATAAAAGAGCACTAACAGGGACTACAAAGACAGCAGGTTGCTATTTAAAAACCATATTACCATCTTCCTTACGATCTTATATCTGTGAGCCTCACATTTAGCCAGGTTCCATGAATTATATCCACCTGATCTATGGTAAGAGAATCACACATAGCATGGGTCTGTTTTCTTCCTCTGCAGGCCAGGGGCGGATCCAGGGGCGGGGCCAGAGGGGCACTGACCCCAGCTGAAATCTCTTTTTTTTCTTCTGTTTGTTTACAACTTGAATACTTGACTGTGTCAAGTTTTTCTCCTCTAAACTGTTATGTATGCTGTAATATAGTATATATAAGTATTATCTTTAATGTAAAATTTAAAAAAAATTCTTTTTTAATGTATTACATAATTGGAAAAAATGTCTTATGTTTTATATTTATTTATGCATCCTAGTTTAAAATCAATAATTGCTAAACTTTTTTGATGAACACAATGTGCTTGAAAAAGGCACAATTTGAATCATATATTCAATTATGTGTCTTTACTTAAAGCTATGCAGCCAACAGCAAACAATGAATGACTGGTGAAATATTCTGTGTATACATCTTACTGAATAAGGAAATGTGCATGAATGTTGGACGTATAGTTGGCCCCTCTGTAAAACATGTGGCCCCTCTATGGCCCCTGGTTTAGAAAAATTCTAGATCCACCACTGCTGCGGGCAGATTCCAAAAGATCATCAGTTTTTTTTCCAATAAATGAGCTGAAATCCACAAAAACAACAAGCCCAGCCAGACTACTGCAACCAGAGAGACGACCAAGACGAGACTCAATGAAATGCTGTGCAAAAGTGTCACCCATAATTCATAGCAAACCAAAGTCCAGACAGGACAGGATGCCCTTGTCTAAATCGCTAACTGCTCCCAAACTGGGGGGGGGGCAGGATTGTGTTGATAGATGAGAGGATTTTTCCATTAACCTTTCAGGTTGTCCAGTTTTGAAAGATCTGGTGACTTATTGGAGGAACTTCTCTGAAATACATCATAGTGGAAAAAAACCTCCAATGAGCACATTTTCAGTTGTTTGTATGAAAAAAACATCTTTTCCTTCACTGTGAGAACATTAGGTACAGCACATATTGATCTGATTTTATTACTTCTCATTTTATTACTTCTCATTATAGAGCTTTTTTTTTTATCATTTCAAGCTGTGAAAAGAGCGACAGCGAGACATAAGAGATAGAAAAGACAGGATCACGCTGTCATTTCATGGTATGTAATTGTCACAGTTAAACGATTCTGGCAGCTGTGACACTTTGAAATCACAGGTCAGGCCTTTAATATTCGACAGCCAGAAGAAAGAGACAGTCCCAGCTTGTGGCCCGTGGCGCTCCTTCAGAGTTCACAGAGGGCGTAATAAAGGAAATTATACTAATAACTGCCAGGGAGGGGGGGTTATGCATAGCGGGTTATGTAATTGTACTCTATATCAATCAATAAAGTCTTGACCTGGGAAATGAGCCAAGCATTAAGTCTGGGAGTCTGTTCCTTGGCACCTGCTGCGAGGGCTGAAATGAAAATCAGCATGCAGTGAAGGGGAGGAGAGGGAAGAGCTGCACCAGCGCAGAGGGTCTGTGCATGTTTACATGCTGACAACACGACTGGATCATGTGCAATGCATGATGAGGGAGGTCAGCCATGTTTCATATATCCTTAAAATGCTTTCAAAATAATGCCCACAACAAATAACACAATAAAAGCACCAGTTTTATAAGCAGCTCTTACCATATGTGCACTGATTTCATTATGCAGCCCCCAGTGACAGCAGGTTATTACATTACACATTAGCAGCTGGATACTTAATTAGTACACTGAATTATACTTTGCCCTTTAGGAGCATAATATACAGAGGAAGTGTAAGTTGCTAAGTGGAAAGTCAGCAAATCAGTAAAGCACTCTGGGGGGGGGAACTGATCATAAACATGTCAGGTGGAAATAAAAGCTCCAGAAGATGAATAACTCTGATATCTTTGCATTTAAACCAGTCGTGTGTCACTATACTCCACTGAATAGATTAAAGATGTGTTCTTCTTTTTCCTTTCACAAACCATTAATCATGTCACACCGTGTGGAAAACGCCACAGAATAGCAGCAGTTAAAATAAAGCAGGTTTCACACCAGCTAATCTGTTTAGCTTCTCTCTCCACTTCATGAGATTCTGACATTTATCGTTTTACTCTCAAAAAAGTTTTTTTATTATCCTCTGTTTTATTGTTTGTGTTTTATTGGTCTCCCTCTGCACATTGTTTTCTTTTCAAATTCATTAGCCTCCCGTCGTTTTACCGCTTTTACATCTACAGCTTTATGATTTGCTTGTCAGTTACCTGCAAAGTACTTTAAACCGGACGGACTTGTATAAAAGTGGCTGTAATGTTTCATTAACCAACTGATTTTACTGAGTCACATTCTAACTTTACTTAGAGAAAGTATTGCTTTTATGTTCACTGGCTGTTTTCATTAGGGCTGCAGCTAGAAATAACTTTCATGGTTTATTAATTGTACAAATGTACATAATTTGTACATTTAGTGTATAAAATATAAAAATAATTTGTGAAAAGTGACTCTTTAATATGATAAATAACAAAGAAAAGTAACTGGAATTAGCAAATATTTGTAAAGCCGAGTTTTAGCTTAAAAATGACTGAAACAAACTTAATATATATATATATACATGTATATATATATGCATATATATATATACGTATATATATATATACGTATATATATATATATATATATATATATACGTATATATATATATGCATATATATATATACGCATATATATATATATATATATATACATGTATATATATATGCACATATATATACGTATATATATATATACGTATATATATATATATATATATATATATATATATATATATATATATACGTATATATATATATATATGTATATATGTATACGTATATATATATATATATAAATATACATATATATATATATATATATATACGCATGTATATATATATGCATATATATATATGTATATATGTATATATATATATATATATATATATATATATATATATATATATGTATATATGTATATATATATATATATATATGTACTCTGATTGGTGTCTAGTTTTTGATTCTGCAGGAATGACTGAATCTGTAGCCTTTTCGCTGTAATGCAGTCACTCTTCATAACCTCGAGGCCAACCGGCCTCCAACAAACACTCAGATACTTCAGAGAGAAAGGTTGAGAAAGGTCAGAGCTGAAAGGTCCGGTCAGAATGATTGTCAGAGGTTTGAAGGCAGAAATATTTCACTTCTTTATAGGTCAATAAGATGTTTATTTCAAAAAGGTCAGATGTCTTTCCTCTTTTCATTTCTTCTAAAAGCTCTTGACTCACGGCTCTGCTCTCCGTGGCACATAAAGCTCTGGTCAAACTTCCAGCCTCGTGAACTGGTGGCCGAGCTCAGATCCACCTGGAGCCTCTGGGAGGCGATGGAGCGGCGATACGGCAGAACGAGCCACGAACTGAAGACGAATCCCTCCATCAGATAGAAGGGAGGGAAACATCTAATAAGCATAATCTAATAAGATAAGGGTTTTATCAGTTCCACACTTTAACCTGAAGACTGGAGACAAGCTGGACTGAGTTTGTAAGAGACTAAAAACATTAGCTCCAGATCTTCCACCCTAAAAAGGCGTCTGGATAGGAAAACTAATCCAACCGGCTCTGAATGAATCATTAAAATAAATGTAATAAAATGTGTGGAATGTCCTTTTTATATCAGGACACTTCCCCCCCCCCCCCATTGCCATACAAAGAAGGCCCTGAGAGTCAATTCTGTAATTAAGACACATTAACACATAACAGAGTGGCTCAATTACCACAACGGCTATTAAATTGTATTAGAGGCAGAGGCAGTGGAAGCGCTGCTGTTCTCTGTGGAAACCTGTTTCCATCATTGAGCAACTTTATGATTTTTTTTTTTCATAAAAAGCTGCAAGGAAGGAAAGACTCATATTTTGATAATGTTTGAACGGCTGCTTCGATCCCGTTCAGCGTGACTCAAATGAAGATCTATATGAGGTGGACTGGAATCACAGGAACGATGGAAAACAAACTGGTGCAGAGGAATGCTGTAAATACATACAGCTGATAGACCACCACAGAAACCAGGCCGGGCAAATCCTGAACCTCCTGTTTGTGTGTGTTCAGGCTCAGCTGTGGAGGGAACCGGGTCTGTCCAGCAGTGCCATGAGCTTCTACAATGAGAATGTTAATAAAGGCTTAAAATGGAACGTTCACACTGCTGTCATTGGGGGTTTAGGGGTGTTTGAGAAGCCTCTGGTGGGGTGTCCACACAGTGTGGGGATGTTGAAGTCATTTAAAGGCAGCCTTTTCCTGTGCTGTGGCGCTCCCTGCTGGAGGATCGGTTGTAGTTCCCAAGAACTGATTGTGGCTTTTGACTTTGAAAAACAATGTTTTCTTGTTCAAGTGTTTTTTGTTTTTTTTTGGTTGCTTTTTTTTTTTTTACCTCCACCAAGAAGTTTTCACCCATCTGGTCTGTTTGTTGGTTGCTTTATTTTTTTTGCAGGTTTTTTTTTTCTCTCTCTCTTTTATTATCTAACATAACATAACAGAACATTCTGTGCAACCAAAAAGAAAAACTTGGGTCATCGTATCTGATTTAAACTAAATCTGTTTTTAAAATCACATCAGCAAAACAAAAACAAAATAAACCTACTTTTCTTTTTAAGTTAGTCGAAATTCAGCATGACTTCTTCCTTATTCCCAATTTCCACAAATGTGCTCCCCTTCTTTGGGTGGATGTTTGTTCACCCTGTGATGCTCCAGACGTCTTCCTTCCTCTTTTCAAAGTTTGGCCAAGTTTCTGCATATTTCAACAGCAAACCTAGTGAGGCTGACAGGACATAATGTTGCAGGATGAAGGGAAACCTACTGAACAGACTTCCACAAAAGGATGAGGCCTGTTCCTAGTCAAGAACCTATGCGCTGCAGCGGATCTGGATCGTATAATAACAGTGTAATAACACTTCAGAAGTCATATTTTAGGGTTAAAAGTAACCATTTTGGCAACAACTAATCAAAACAAGCTCCTTTCACCAAAAGTAATCAATCAATCAATTATATTTATTATCACAATAGCCTTGAAATACATTTTAAACAAGTTAACATCACTTTTATGGTTCCCGAGCAGGCAGCACATTGGAGGGTTTATGGTTCTAGTACCACTTAACTGCCATAAGAGGGCAGCACTAAACTGTAATTTGAAAATTCATATTGACCAAAACCTGAACATCACCATTTAAATCCTGATGACAAACAAATGCTCTGAAGCGACACTGTTTTTTTAATTGAGTTAATTTCAGATTGACTGACTTCTACAACATTCCTGAATGGTAGGTAAGGTTGGCTCCTTGTGTTCTTCTAATCCAGAACAAATATCATCACTTTAAGATTCTGCAAACCACAGATGTGTTGAAACTTTTATTTCTAATTTTTATCTTGTGACAAGCTGTGTTTAGGGTGAGGTGTTCATGTTTTTGCTTGAAATACCAGGTAAAGACATCCTGAAGTATTGTTACTAATAGGATTAGGATTGGGGTTGGGATTGGGGTTGGGATTGACAAACTGCTGGAAATTTTCCTGGTTTTGTTGCCAGAAAGGCAGCTGCAAAATATTGGTTGAAGTATTTTCCAATGGTCTCATCCATTCTTCCTCCTTAGGAGAGAATCAGAATCAGATCCAAGTAATCTGAACATAATGATATATTGATATGACATGACTGATATCAGGAAATGTACATTTTATTTCTGCCAGCTGGGCTGTTCTAGACGAGTTTAAAAAATGACATTGCTTTGGAGGTGAGACAGGTCGCCTCACTCAGCCAGCTGACCTCTGCTTTTACCCCTCCTGCTGCATGGTGGTCATCTTGCAGCCGGTGCCTCACAGCAGAGGTAAAAAATGTTTAAAAAAGGCAGGATGATTTCTGAGGAATGATAATATATATGGAAAATGAAGGAGGAGTGAAATTTACTGAGGAAGGCAGACATAATAAAACAACACAAAAAGAGGAGACAAAAAGAAAAAAAAAGTCTAAATAAAGTAGGAAACAAATAAAAGTCACCACCAAGGCAAATAAAGGAGGGTAAAGCTTGTAGGCGTCGTGCTGCGTCTGTTAGCTTCTGTTTGAAAGGTGGCTCTGCTTTGCTAAACGGCTCTAATTTACGAGGTTGGGGTCTCAGGTGGGCTGCATGTTAACAACTGTCTGGCTGGCTGGTCTGAGTACCAGCCAAATACAATCCATCACACACTCCCATGGAGAAACACGCCGTCTCCTCCGGCCCACCGCCCCCCTCTGTGGGACACAGAGGCAGCCTGTGTGGGCGTGGATGGGTACGTCTCTGACTCTGGTTCTATTTATTCTCTTTTACCCTACATGACGGGTTTCATGCCAATGTTTCAGCCTGAGCGAGTTTCGCTTAACTTGAGACAGCGAGAAGATTCTGAGCCAGAATAACAAGAATGTTCTCAGAATGTGAAACAAGGACAGGCGGGACTTTCTGGATTTGCTTCTCACCTTCTTTTTTTTGTCTTTATAGAAATACATGTGTCTCCTCACTGTAAAAAAAAAAAAAAAAGTTTTGTTTTTTTTTTTACAAAAAATTTACTATAGTATTTAGTATTTTTTCCTTCTTTCTTAAATTACATACAAATATATGTAAAATTACACTAATTAACTCTCATAACAATGTAGTTTTTTATATTAGGATTTATATCCATACTAAAAATGTTCAAAAATGTTGTTTTTTTTTCTTATTGCATCAAACATAATTTATAATCTTTTTGAAAGATGACCCACAATGAGAAGGCAGTGCAAGGCACCAGCTCCTCACATCACTGATGGAACAGTCCAGTGCTGTAATGATTACTGTGGATTAAAACCCTGCTTTGGACAGAGGTAGGGTGTAGGTTTAAATGTGAGGTGAATGGTTGTTTGTCTCTAAAAGCCCCGACAGACATGAACCTAAAAGGTCATGTTTTTTTGTTGTTTTTTTTTACTTAATAACTGTTTTTCCATTGGTAAATAAACATTTATCAACAATAATATATGTAGTTTAATTAATTTGGAGTGTATAATTTATTCTGTATTTTTACATTTTATTATAATATCTATAATTATAAAACATATGTAATTTGGTGGGATGGTTATTTACTGTTTTTTTTAATAGTGAGGCTATTCTTATGGGATAAGATACTTTTCAAATCAGTTATTTTTTCACTTCTCATTTAAAAAAAACTATTATCATTATATATTTTTCCAATTAACATAGTAATAATAATAATTAACATAATTAAACATGACGTATTCTAATCACGTATTATGATTGAACTTTTTTAAACAGAAAAATCACATCAGAAAAATCAGAAAAATCATCACAAAAATGAACAGTATTTTTATTGGTAAATGTGATCTAACAGCAGACGACAGGAAGTATCAACCATATATTGTTATAATTAAGGTATAATCACATATTGTAAGTGTTTTCCATAAATTGTTGGCTCTCTTATTTAAAAACCCAATAATGTTGTGGCTCCACCAGAATGGCCAGCATTGGGTGGGTAACACAAACTTCACATCAGGGTCACCAATACAGCATCAGAGGAGACCCTGACACCAGAAGCTGGCCTCTCCAGACCCTCTTGTGACCCTAGATAGAGCCCTGGGGATCTCCCTCAGGAGCTCCAGTCCTCTGAGGACAGAGGAGCTGCAGAAACTGCACTTGTGGTATTTCTAAGATCTGTTGCAAGATTAAAAGCTAGCATTGGAAGTCATTCAACATGGAGGCAACCAGAGAGAAGCCCAGAGGTGCTGTTGGTGGTTGAAGTGGTAAATCTACCCTGTTCTGTTTTGTCTTACATCCATTTACTCCTATGGTCTGTTTGTTGATTACAACATCACTGCGATGGGGAAAGGTCGCAGTAGATCATCACAGGAAGACTGCTCCTTTCAGTCAGCAGGTCATTGATAAAACACCAGCTGATCAATGTGTTCAAGGTCACTGGATGTGCTCCGAGTTCACAGAGAGGGTTACAGCTGGCCACCTGAGATGAGTCTGGCTCATCCCCTCAGCTGACTCCTGCAGGATGTAAGTCCTGGCTCTTCACTCCATTCCCCTCCTACTCGCTGTGGTCGCGTCCCAGTTACCTTCCCTCCTCCCTGTTGTGGATTCAGCCTTGAAAAGACGCCTCTGTTTCTTATAGTTTTGCCTGTCTGCTCCAAAGACTGAGTTTTCTGTTGTATTTTTGGTGCAATAAATTGTACTTTAATCTTTTACTTGTTGTCAGAGTCTGAGTTCTGCATTTTGGGTCCTTTAATATTACTAATTATAACAATTACAACAATTATTCTATTAATCATGTTTTCTAATGACTACAACAGCAACTACAAAAATAAACACAGTATTGAGGCATCTTTTTAAATTTTTTAATTTTAAGTATGCATCAAATCAAGGCCACTGGGGAAATTTGGTGAGGTACATGAACAGTTGCATTTTGATCAAATGTAAGCATTAAGCTGAGGATTAAACCAGATGACCCGTATTTAAACTCTGCAGACATCTGCCCTGCTGAACTCTTTCAGATCACGTCTCACGATCCCAACAGAGTCTGATTCAACACGTCTTAAACTTTCCTCCTGATGCTTCGATGCTCTCCGTGCTTTGCAAGTTCAACAGGTTTAAACTGCAACAATAAGTGTTTGTGGAAGAATTGCATTACAACAAATCTCTTGCTAGGATTTCTGGGAGGAAATACAGCAAGAAAAAGAAAGAAACAACTGTGTTTTCCAAACTGGGATCCAACTTGGAGCAGACCGGCCGCAATTAGGAAGTTATAATTACGTGGACAGTCACATCCTCTAATTGCTAACCAGAAACAACTTCGAATTTGCGCCAAATGTAAAGGAAATTTGTACTTTCCTTGATTTTGTTTAGAATCTGCTGCACATACGCCCTTCCCACTTCACATAGTGTTTACTCAGCTAACCAACCTTGACTCAAAATCCAACCCAAGCAAAACAACTTCTGCCAGCCTGCAATCTTCAGCATCTCATGTGGTTTTAACCGCACATCCAGCCACCCGCTAACGGGGCATGCTAGGCGCAAGAAGGCACACAAATGAGTGTGTGCCTGCAGGCGCTTATAATTAGAAAATGCTTTGCTCATTTGCAATTACAAGGCCCTCCGCAGAGTGTTATTAAAGAGTCATTTTGTTTGGTCGTAGCCCTGAAATAGCTCCCATGTGGTGTTTGTGTGCCTTTGCTGCATGGCTGGCGTGGACAGCACAGCACGAAACGTTAGCCTGTGTATTAGTTTTCTTTAGCAGTGGGACGACAGAAAATGACATACGGTGTGTTGTGCACATCATCAGGAAAGCAATTTTTCTTCTTCAGCAGTCGTGCAAAATGCATCACATTTTTGTGTCTGTCTCTCCAGACACAAACACAAACAGCTTTATTAGAAGTTTCCCTCTTTCCAGCTCAAGCTTTCCTTAAACAAATCAAACTGGGACGTCTCAACTCATCTGAGACGGGTTCAAAACGCTGTCATTTACCCGTTTTAAGACCTGCGCCTGATGGCCGTGTAAAAATAATCAAAGTTCAGTAATTGTGCATGAGTAATTATAATAATTACAGAGGTTAGGACTGACCCTGGCCTGAGGATGGAGGTAAGAAGAAGTCAAACTGTCGTCTTTCTGTCTGTTCCTGAGTATCAAGAGTTCAGGAGCTGCAAGTTGTTCTGGAAACACGAGATGACTATTTTGTTTTAAAAGTTATTTACTAGTTTTTAAAAAAAATCTAGCCTATTTATTTCTATCTTTCTGCAAGGACAGATCATTTCACTCATATTAAGCCATTTTCAGTGTTCATTTCTTATGTTTT
The DNA here is from genome assembly GCA_037577475.1 of Chaunax sp. Z400. Classification (NCBI taxonomy): domain Eukaryota; kingdom Metazoa; phylum Chordata; class Actinopteri; order Lophiiformes; family Chaunacidae; genus Chaunax; species Chaunax sp. Z400. The sequence continues at coordinate 2,364,788 of CM075198.1, forward strand.
AGCTGCTCTTTTTTGCATTGTGGAAAAAAATTGATGGTGATAAAGACACAAGTTTGACATTTTATAAACTTTGCATGTTGTCTACATTATTCCCTGTACTTTTCATTGACTTTATATATACTTTGTATTGCATGTGGCTTGGTAAAATATCAAAGGCAGCATAAACAGAGACAGTGCATGCATGTGTCAAAATACATGCAGCTATGATTACCTGTTATGACTGCAGTGCATCAGGACACATAACTTTGTTGTATGCACTAAATGGAGTTTGTGTTATTTGTCGGGTTAGTGCATGTTAGAGCCACATTTTGGCAGTACTCAAAGCTCAGTGCTCTCGTTGTACTTCAGACGGTGGCCTGTCAGGACCATAAAGCACAGAAACACCATCATCTCCACAAATTAAAACATCCCAACTTCATAACTAACCCGTGTTCTGCTTTTAGGCCATTTGCTCATAAATGTGTCGCTTTTCCGTCAGCATTCTGCAAAGCCTCAATCTGACCCGCGGTGCAGCCTGGTGCCTTGACATTTATACACCTAGTGTGCCTGTCAGCAGCCACAGCTTAATCCAGGAAGGTGATAATGGAGCCTCCAGCTCTGCGTCTGTGAAAAGAATCACCGTAAAGCGTTTTCCTCCTGGGCCCAGAAAACTCATGGCTACAGATCCTATCGTTTCCCCTCGTGTTTAATGTCTTCAGCAGAGCAATCTGTCTTTCATTAACTCACACACACGTGTTTATTATGGAATCAGTCGGGATAACAGTTCGACCTGCAGGAACGGAGCTCGTCTGCAGAGTGAGGCAAACTTAATTTCACCGGGCTGTAAACTTTCATGATGTGTTAGTAGCAGTCATTCATTTTCTGATTTCAATTATGGATAAAGAACTAGAATCCTTCATAGAGCATATAATTTACCCACTAGAGGGGGGTGTATGACAATACAATGATGATGACCAAAAATCATGCTGGAGGTGTTTCCTCTTTTGTCTCCTAAAGTTGTGTTGACTTCATTTAACACAAAGTCCTGGACGTGATGCAGCTGCAGACTCTGGCAGATTCTGATCAGCAGGTGATGAAGATGTTCTCTTCTCCTTATGAGACTAATCCCTCTTGATAACAGTCATCTAACGCTGATGACCTCCTCAGTATTGACAGTCCTCTGATCCCTCTGTGTTTTCTCTCTCCACACTGACCACAGTCTGCACAGAGTGGGATTGTTTTGTCCGGCTGCAGGCCTTCACAGGGCGGAGGGGAAGAGTGAGTCAGCACAGTGGAAGCTGCTGCTTCCATAGTGTCTGAATGTGTGTGCTCAATAACAACATTTACAGTTGTCACTTTACTTTCAGAAGCCACGTTATTGTGTGTATGAAACAACTTTGCACTGCTGCACCCTCTCACACACTGACACACAACCAAAGTGGTACCTGTTGGCCGCTGAGCTGCTGTTACTGGGGCACCTGTCCGGGGGTAATGATGGAGGGACAGGTGATCTTTTCCCACCACTCTGCCACCATCTGTATTCTTAAGGAAAGTGTTATTTTTATTTATTGCATCAATGACATCATTGTCCTTGTGATGAACTGGTGACTTGTCCAGGGTGGGTCAGGGACAAGCTCCACCCCAACAAGGTTGGTGCTATATAAATAAAGTTTATTATTATTATTATTAGTATTAGTATTATTATTATAAAAAAAGGGAGCAACTTGAAAGCATCCCCCCAGCACTGTCACTGCAGCTTGCTTTGGTTCGATGATGTCACATCCTGTGTCAGAGTCAACATATCAAAGATGAACTCATTGCTATTTTAAATGCTGGTGCAGCCAAACTCTAAGAGCAATAATAAATGTCTGGAGTCTGATATGTATTTTGCCTCCAATGTGTTTTTATGTTTCGTTATAAATTGTGCCAATCTTTGGTTGGACAGTTAATCAAACCAGTGAAAACATGAACACCAAAACATCGATCGGTGACATTCTCACTGCCTCTAGGAGAAGATGTCTTATTGTACATCTTTTTTAACCTTAGAAAAGAAAAACAGGACATAGATTGTTGTCATATTTGGTCTCTACTCTGTGGTTCTGTGACCCGCTGAGGAAGAAACACCGGATTGATCCTGTGATGGGAAATTTCTTTATCGGCAAAACACCTCTCGGGATACCAAACGTAAAAGGCAAAAGGTATTAGCATGGAAATGAATGATGCTCCCTCCCTCTGAGCTCGGCTACACCTCCCACTGCTTCACCCTCCCACACACACCACAATGACCTCCTCCTCCCCACTTCTCCTCTTGTTCTTACCAACCAGTCTGGCTCCCTACCTGAGTTTCATTTCCACTGCTCAGCACAGCCAGCGGCCTCTGCTTCCATTAGCAGCTGGCTGCTGAGAGAGGAGGATGAAATGTGTTTGGGACTCAGATTCTGTTGTCGTTTTTGGACAAAAGGTGTAAGAAAAAAGTGTATTTTAATGAACAAGAAGCTTCGTGAAGTTTTTTTCATCCAAAGTTTTTGGCAAATGAATATATATATACATCAATATAGCTACTGCTAACGGCAGATTAGCACAGATTAAAACACATGCATAGCCAAAAGCAATAAAGAGATTCATACAGTCTGCCTCACAGGGCTTTCAGTCATATCTACCTCCGCCAGCGAGAGATGGAGGAGGTTATGTGATCTGTGCCCTTTGTTTGTTTGTTTGTGTCTTTGTAAGCAGGATAATTCAAAAACTTCTGAATGGATTTTGATTACATTTTGTGGGAAAAGTAGGTCCTGAGGTGCAGAACATCCAGGATGTCTTCTTCTTTCTTTCTTTCTGTTTTGTGCTTTATGAAAGAAAAACTGCAGTGATGTTTGTGCTTGTGTGATTTGAATCAGTCCAACACAATCACCTCATCTTTTTCTCTTCCACATCACACTTTCCTGCCATTCTCTCTCTTCTTTTGACATCTCTTCATCCTCCTCTAAATCTCCTCCAAACCTCCAGTGGACAACTTTGCTCACTGGCAGCTTCTATATTCATCCTCCACTTCAGTTCCACTGTCCTGCACTCTGAGTCTCTTTGCCATCTTATCCAATCTTTCTCTCTCGGTTCCCCACTGTAAAAGCACTCCTCTCCTCCCCCAATCTCTCTGTAAGGGAGCCAAATTAGTTCACCGAAGCCCCCCCCCCGTAATGTTCAGAAGAGAAATCCTTCAATTTGGTGGTTCAGTATGAGGTATGAGAGCAGACGGCAAGATTTGCCACAGTGACAAGCATCAAAACCACCCAGGCGAGACAAACCAATCAGCCCGGAGCTGCAGGACTGGGTCTAAAACCCACCAGCATCAGCAAGGAACGCTGCTTTTTGCTTTCTGGGGAGCTTTAAGGCGGGCTGGGGCTCATTCCAGATGGATTTGGTCTTGCTGAGCTCCGTCATGTCAGACCTTGTGTTGGGTCTAAATGGGAAGGCAGATTTGTAGTATCCAGAATTTAGCTGTAACCCAAAGGAATGAAGCTTAATTTAAATTTAGACATAAATACTATGAGAATCAGTGTGAAGCTTGGTATTATGACAAACTGGTTTGAGGAATCATAAGCCTTCACAATGGTTTGAGGTGATTACATTCAGTTATAGATGGGTCTAAAATTGGTATCATATACCGTGTTTCTTGTAATTATAGTTGTTGCATTGGTAGCCCTTTTTTAATATGACAGCAGATTATAATTAGATTTTGCCTTAACTCCTCCAAAAAAACCCCGATACCCACGTTACATCCTGCCGACCAACACAAAACAAGCGTCTCCTAACTGGCTGCTGGTCCCAGTCAAACCAAAGAGGCATAGATATATAAATGTCACATTAAGAAGAGCAGCAGGTGTAGAGGAACAAACACCTGTCTGTTTGCCTGGACAGTCCTCTCCATGATGGCAGGGCCTCCTTCAGTGTCAGCTGGAGATCAGGTGAACGATAAAAACACCCAATTGTTCATTTCTCACCTTGTTCCGTGGGGAAGGTTACTCCCCTTAGTGTCGCTAAAACCTGCAATTACAGTCGGCTCACCTGTCCGATATAAGAATTAATGTGTGGGGGGTTAATCTGCTGAGCTCAGCAGGAGCTGAAATGATAAAACTAAGTTTTTTTCTTCTCCTCTTCTGTGTGATGTTGATAGAGACGTTGCAGCAGTGGGTTTGTCTCATTTTTACGCATCTTTTGTGGGATGGAACCGTAATAGGCACGAAGCAGGGCTGTGATGTCATCGTTGCGTTTTGCCCGTTTACACGATGACAGTACGTTGCCGTTTTCTAAAGTTAGCATTTTCGGGCCTCCAAAACGCTGCTGCCGTGAAAATGAATGACTAAAACACAACAAAAGTTTACAGTTTTAAAGTTATTTTCTGGGGCATGTTATGCCTTTATTTGATGACAGCTGACTGTTATCGTTCAAACAATCCCTTAATGTGTTCGAACAAGTGACCCGTACTCTGATTGGTTGGGATTTATTTATTTATTTGTTTGTTGGTTGGTTGATAGAAACAGATACAGTATATATGTCAATATTTACCAGTTAATGCAAATTTCATCCTTCGAAGGACTTTTAGTTTTTTTCTTAAACTTTAGTTTTTCTGCATTAACGAGATAATTGTTAAGGCAGAAAAACAGAGCATTGATTTACTGATTTAATACGATTATTTTCTCATTAATTCAGAAAAACAGAACATTTTTTTTAGGAATTAATGAGATAATTATCTTGTTAATTGACAAAAACTGCCATTTTGTTTTTCTCAAGTGAATACATTATGCTTCCATTAGTATAAGTACTTATATTCTTATATTCTGTTAAAGTAAAACATAATGTTTTCCCTATAAGAATACTGGCAGTGATGCAGTGTGACTGTATGTTACACGTCTCTTGAAGACTCTTCATAAAACTAATCAAATTAAACTAATCGAAACGGTAGGAGAAAAAAAAGGCTCAAATGTGTTTTGCACTGAATGAATCAGTGATAGTAACTGAAGGATTCTGTAAAACTCCCTGTAAATTCACATATGATAGATTTCTCATTCTGGCATCTGTTGCATCTGCTGCGTGTTAAGCGTCCGGCTGACAGTCCTCTCCACAGAGCGGGGACAGAGACAGGCCAGGCCTGGCGAACTCGGTCCCCGGCGCCACCGTGCTCCCAGAGATGGATCTCCACGTCACGCAGCATTTGTTTAAGGAGGGCTATGATTTGGCAGCCTGGGGACAGAGAGAGGAACGCTGGCACTGAACTCCAAACTCTCTAACCACAACTCTACCAGCACGGAGCCCAGGCCTTCATTCAGCTCCTCGTTCAGTTATTACCCCGGCACCGCTGACGCCACGCCAGCAGACCAGGAGACCTCTCTGTTTTTCTAGATGGCAGGGAGAGATACAACACTGCACTTCTGCTTATATAACCTTTGGCAAGTAGATGCATTATGACAACCGAAGCTCCGAAATGATCCCCTCAAATACATTCAAAAGAGAGTTTGTCGGTCTGCACAACACAATCCTCTACTTGTTTCAGTGCACGTAAAGAAACTTCTCGGCTTACTATCTCTGCCAGGTGTATCTTTTTACACCGGAGAACATCCAGGGTTTGGACATTGAAGAGGATTGGACAGACAACACAGATGTCCTGTACAAGAAGGGCCAAGGTGGTCTCCATCAGGAGACTGAGGTCCCTCGGAGTGTGCAGGACTCTGTTAAAAACATTCTACGACACTGTGGTAGCATCATGGATCGTCTACGCTGTGGTCTGCTGGAGTGGAGGAAGCTCAGAGAAGGACAGGAAGAGACTCAACAGGCTGGTCAGGAGGGCCAGCTCTGTCATGGACTGTCCCCTGGACTCTGTGGGGGAGGTGGGTGAGAGGAGGATGTTAACCAAGCAAGACATCCATCCTGGACAACACCTCTCAACCCCTACATGAGACTGTGGGAGCTTTGAGCAGCTCCAATGTCAGCTGGGATGGGCTCCAGCCCCCCCCCTACGACCCTGCAGAGGATAAACATTTATAGGGAATGGATGGATGGATGGATTTTATTACAGGCTGTAAATTGTGACTATTTGGTCATTATGATTAAAAGCTCAAACCAAACAAACCGAACATTCGACCCCAGATGTTGGCATCGTGGCACAAGGATCCTTTTATCAAAACACTTCACACTCCTCTGATTCTGCCGCAGCCGTTTGTTTTAAAAGGAAGAGGCGGAAAATGTTGCTCTTAAGTGAGCCGTTCCACCGACTCTTGATGGTTGGCTGAGTTAACAAATGGGTGAACGGATAGCAGGAGACGTTTCAGATAAACGTGGTGTTGTTCCCGTGCCATCGTACGATGCTTGAGGTACACAGGAAGTAGCCTGGTTCATGTCTTTCTGAATGAGTGCCCCCGTTTAGGAATGGCAACGTGGAGGAAGTGCTTGGTCGTGTTTACATACCCAGGTGACAAATGAGCAGGAGAGGGTGCATGGGAACGTTAGAGGGAGGAAGAGGGAGTCACTGTTTGGCAGTGACAGTGTGCCAGTCTAAGCTTCAGGAAGAGAAACTGACTTCGATACATGGACACTTTCAACAACGTACTAAAAGAACATGGAAACTAAGTCAAACAGTATTGAATGAACATTATCTAAAAGGCCAGACTCGTGGTTTTGCAGGTTTTAACCAAAAAATATGCGATACTATAAAAACATACTTCACAGTTACACATTTGGTTTGGATTTCAAGACTTTCTGGCAGCAACTTGTTCCCGTTTCCACACAGTATTAGTTTGACAGTCAAGAAAAGTAATATTTCAGTCGTGGTGGTTTTCTTCAGGATCTCGATCAGTACGGCTACAATCTGATCTCAGGTCAGTCTGGATCATTATTTGTTATGTCGTGTCATCGTGTCATTTTTATTGAAACATTATAAGTCTTATTATTACTGTAGAAGCAAACATCTTTTAATGTCCTGTCCTGTAAAGGTAAATCCTTATAAAATAATATCCTGGATCCAGATGAAGATGATCCGGATCACCACCAAACAATCTAATCAAACCCACCTCTCTAAAAAAAATAAAATAATGAAAATCTGCTCAGAACTTTTTTTTAGAGAAACCAATGCTGACAAAAAACAGAAGGAACAAGCCACAGTGGATGAAGGAAAGAACAGAGGACAGGCAGGTGGAGGTGTGGAGAGGATGGTGGGTGTGGCGAAGAAGCGTGGGAGGCAACGGATGGAAAGGAGGAGCACTGGAGGAGAACAGGTCTGCAGGAGACACAAGGAGAAAAAACAAGAAATAACTCGAACTTCAAACAGGAAGCTGAACAATCTGGTGATGGAGGTTAGCCGGTGCTCCTGTGCTGCTGCTTGTTTTGGAGGCAGGTGTGGAGGTGAGGGACGAGGAGACGACGTCGAGCCGCGACATCTGAGTTCAGCTGGTGGTTTAATTCAACATGGCGTCACAAACAGCTCCATCTGACTCCTTCCCTGCAGATGAACGCACAGCGCTGACAGTCGTTCTATTACTGGTAATCAAATCACTCCACGTAAATCAATGAAGTGGGGATCAGGTCAAAGGGGAATTCATCTGCCACAGAGTTGGCCCACACAAGCAGCCCTGCTGTCACACACACACACACACACACACACACACACACACACACACACACACACACACACACACACACATATCATCATGTATGACAAACCCATGCACACACACAGAGGCTACATGCACTGAGCAACAGATACCCTCACATGCATGTCTTGAGGAGCAGCAGCAGCTGTTGGAGGGATGTGTTGAATGTATGTCTGTGTGTGTGTGTGTGTGTGTGTGTGTGTGTGTGTGTGTGTGTGTATGTCTGTGTGTGTGTGTGTGTGTGTGTGTGTGTGTGTGTGTGTGTCTGTGTGTGTGTGTGTGTGTGTGTGTGTGTGTATGTGTGTGTGTGTGTGTGTGTGTGTGTGTCTGTGTGTGTGTGTGTGTGTGTGTGTGTGTGTGTGTGTGTGTGTGTGTGTGTGTGTGTGTTCACAGTGCTCTCCACATTTCTCCCATTTCCCAATATTAGCACAGGAGCAGTAAGGCCATCTGTTAATAATGCACTCAGCAAATGAGTGAGCGAGAGCCACCGCTCGACACCCAATACGCAGGAAATGTGAACAGCTGCCGTGTGCTGAAGAGGTGCTTTCACCACGCCGACGTGTCGGGGGGTGGGGTGGGGTGGGGGGGCTCCTCCTTCCTCTCAGCGTGTTACCGTAATATTAGGCCGTCTGTTGCTGTGGCCGGACACACACTGAGAAACACATGCAGGAATGCAGGCACATGCTGACAAATGGCACACGCAGAACAGGCACGTATTGATTTAAAGATCAAAATTCTTTACCATCATGGCCTCATGAGAAGCTGCATTTATACAGCTATTAACATTCCTGATACGGAGTCTGGAGACGGGGTTGCTCCCGCCTCATGTCCATTAACAAATCAATTATTTCTCATCTGATATTGGAGGTGTTGATCGTCTCGTAGCTGGAAACTGCTCCAAGTACACATCTAAGGTTACAGTCAAATGACGCCTTCCAGGTATCGCCACCATTGCAAGATGCCAACACACTCTGTGAGACCCTGAGACGGTGGAGCATCACACACGACCGGGTCAGGTGACGAGGAATATCCTTGTTGTTCTGCAGGATTGTATGTTTATTTTTGAGCTGCCATCAATCCCAGGGTGTCACATACGGCCATTATGACACATCTCAAAGGTTCCTCTGCATATGCATAAGATCCACCAGGCTGTAATGTAGCCACAATGGAAACATATCCGCATCAACACGAGCCCATTGCACAACGCAACATATTTTACAACGTAAGGGTTAGAACTCAGGGCTGAGTGATGAGACACGTCACCAACCTTTCCCTCGATCGAACCACATAGGTTTTGTGCCTAAATGTGATGTCAAGCAGGTGTTAAGAAGGATATGTAACATTGGCCACAGTCTCCAAATGGTAGCCTGTGCTTCTGGAAGAGACGCACAAAAAATTACCAAGTGTCAAAATGTGATGAGGAGGTGAGATGAGAACATGCAGAGTGGAATAAATCTGCATTATATAAGGTTTATATAAGGTAACCTCTGGACAAACAGGGCACAAAATAAATGTTAAAGCATTGCAGGAACTAATACTATTTCACGATCATGCAGGCTTATGAAATAGAACATCTTTTAAACATGGCTTTACACTTTTTTAGAAGAAAAAAAAACATGAGAAAGAACTTGAACATGAAACACAAGAATATAAGGTTAAAATGAGTCAAAGTGTTCCAGGGACAGTTGGACTTCTCCCCTCCATTAGGCTGCTTTACTATGTAAGCATCACAAGTGTGCACAGGTTGCTAAATATCAGTGGGCTTGTGTGCAGTTTACTGACTGTCAGGATTTTCCCAAATCACCTTAAACACACGCAAACACACACCTTCAAAGTGAAAGGGCAGCTTAAATTCCAGTTCTGATCTCATACCCTCCGCCACACACAGACACACACACACACACACACACACACACACACACATTCCACAGTTAATGTGCACATATGACAGAATTTCCTCAGTCTACTCACTAACATCCACAGCTGCCTTTTTTCTGATAAATAACCCCACTCAGGCTTTTCCAGAGTAGTGTGTGTCTGTGTGTGTCTGTGTGTCTGTGTGTGTGTGTGTGTGTGTGCGGCTAAATACTCCTGAGTGTTTAGACCCTCACATGTAAAACTCTTCACCGTCCTCTCCTCCGTCCTGCTCCTCCTGCAGCGAGGAGATTGATCGTTGTTTGGTTTGTGGTCACACATCAGCAGGATCTGTCAGCGCTGTGGTTGATAATCTCTTCAGCCTCCTCTCCGGGTTTTCCCTTCAGGAGTAGGTGTGTGTGTGTGTGTGTGTGTGTGTGTGTGTGTGTGTGTGTGTGTGTGTGTGTGTCTGTACATGTGCTGTATGTCCTGTGACAGCATGTTGTGTCTTTGTATGTTACTGCGAACATGTCCTGTTGCTTCGCACGTATCAGAAGTTACCTTTAAAAGACCAGATCACCCAAAAATGAAAATTCTGATATTATCTCCACACCATAAAACATTTCTGGAGCTTTGTGGTAAAACAGTGATGCAGCATCCTCCTAGAAAAACGTAAGAAAATAGGGACAAATGTTTTACAGAGTTGAAAGAACCTGACTGCATACAGTTTGTACAGAATAATACTGTTACTAAAAGCCTCGAGATCCCAAAGTGACTCAAAACGACATTATTTATCATTTGAGAGCTGAAATCTATCAAAGCAAAGCAAAGCAAATTTATTTATATAGCACATTTGTACACTGAGGTAATTCAAAGTTCTCTACATAAAAATTAAAAATAAAAACAGATAAAAGAACAAAGCATAAAAAAAAAGATTTCACGAGATTTCACGATCTCAGCATACCGTCACTCAAAAAACGAAAATTTATGATCGATAAAACCAAGGCAGTTGTTGCTACAACTTCAGCAAAGCTTTTGTTGCATCTGATGCTACTTCCTGGTAGCAAGTAAACACTGAGGTATGCAGACATCGCTGGTTCTCACTGATTTTGTCAAGTGTTGCATGCTAACGCTTTTAGCCCACAAGCTTTCAGCTTAAAAAAAGGCTGTAAATAATATCTTTTCAAATCAGTTTTTGATCTCAGGGCTTCTGAATACTTGGATTAAACTATACAAGCTCTATTTTATATATGTTTTGGTTGTCTTTCTATGCATTAAAACAAGTCCCCATCTTCCTCCGTTGTTTAGGAGGAAGCTGTTTTGCTGTGAAGCTCCAGAAAAATGTCTAGTGGACTAAAAAACTTCACCTGACTTTCCGACGCCACAGGCGTGAGGAGATAATGACTTAATTTTCATTTTTAGGTGAACTGTTCCTTTAATGTGCCCCACCTCACAGTTGGCCACCCTATTGGCAAACCGGCCCTGCAGCCAATTAGCTGGACTGTGATGTTTGTGGTGAACCTCAGGAAGGAAACGACACCGGAGTTGGACTTGTTGATAGAGCTTATGAGACCTGATGAAGACAAGTGGCCTGACTGAGTGTGTGTGTGTGTGTGTGTGTGTGTGTGTGTGTGTGTGTGTGTGTGTGTGTGTGTGTGTGTGTGTGTCCAGCACGCAACATGTGGTCGACTGCTTCCTGCACGCGTGAATGCTCGTCTTGTGTTGAAGGCTTTCCTCCATGTGTTTGTGCCTACGTGTAAATATGTATCTGTAGTTGTGTAGACATGTGTGGCTTAATGTTTCCTGTACGTGTGAATATGTGTGTTGTGCGTTAAGTGTTTCACCCACATGTGTACACAGCTCTGTGTGTGTGTGTGTTTGTGTGTGTGTGTGTGTGTCAGTGTGTAATTCCCCTGCTGATCCCCTCAGCTTCCTGGATCAAACAGGCCACTGGATTCCTCGCATAAATCTATTCGGTACGTTTAAGGGGAACCTAAATAAAATGGTTCCTTCTTGAGTGGAAGGAGGGATCGGTTGTCGTTAAGAGATGAGGAGGTCACACACAGGAAGAGTAACACAGACAGGAAAGGGAGGGGGGGGGACATATAGGGATGCATTCATTCACTCCCTGACTCATGGAATTTTCAGTGCAGGGGAATTTAGCTAAATGGAGATGTAGAGGGTGTGTAAGCCTCTTGTGAGTGTGTCAGTAATCAATAGAGCTCTGCACCGAAACAATTCCTTTATTATTCATCATGGCTGCTCACTAATGTTGAGCTGCAAGTATCCACTACATGAAAAACATCTGCAGTTACAGTTTCACTAGTTTTGTAGCTTCATAAAAGTTAACAAGTATAATTAAAATGTAAATAAAATAAAAATAATGAAGTGTAGATAATGCAGTTGCGTAATGTCTCCCAGCAAATTCAACACAGCCACATTTAGATGCATCAGCGATGTTCACGTTGCAAAATCATCACTTTTTTAGCATTAAAGTTGCTTTGATTGTTTGTTTTTTCTCTCTGCACTCAAAAGATTGGGCTCGAAACGCTGAATTTCAGTATTCTAATGACATAGAAAATGCAAAGGGTTTCATTAATGCAATGTTCTTCTAACATGTTGAGCTAATGTGAATAAATTAACTGATTAAATTAAATGAATACAAATGTATGCATGACTCTTATGTGTTTGTTACATTATTACATATTAACAGGAGTTTATAGGAGCTTCTACATTAACATATTGTTTTTATGCAAGTGCTTAATATTCCAGTAGAAAGCATAAATAATGTATTTCAAATTAGTTATCATTTTGTCTCCTGTAATAAATCATACTTTAATTTACACACATCGACTCCACATGAAAGGTGAACCATTGGATTAAATGTGATTCTTTACATTGAGCTTATGTGTTCAAATTAAATTGAATATCCTCATGTTAAAATGCTTAAATTCAATGTTTAGGCATCATTTTTATTTATTCATGTACTTATTGTGTGAACCTACGCAGAGATAGTCTGGTATGGGGTAACCATAGGAGCCTCTGTGAGTACTGGTGTGAACCTGTTCATTAAGTAATCTGATCTTAAAAATGTTACATGTACTAGAAGAAATAAATGTTTCCCTCATTCATCCGCCTTTGAGAGTCCCTGAGAATAATTCCCACATTGTCCAAAGCTGAAATACATTTTCTCTCTTCCTGAAAAGTTGACTTCTTGGACACCTAACTATTTTTAATCTTCTAGCTCTAATGGTTATGAATGTTTTCAGTTTAGGTGTCCAAAATGACTTCAGGAAGGGTCGTCTGTTGGTGTCAGACTTTATTCAGCTGCCGTCTTTAGAGTCAACGTGAGCTGCAGAGAAAAGAATTGAAACTTTTCAATCTCCCTCTGAATCTAAAAATAGATTTTTTTTAAAAAGCATTTGAAAAATAAAAAGTACAACATAATGTAAATATAAAAGCAGAATATTGAATTTCTTTTTACATGCAGCCATCATTTATCATTTATCACAAAAGCTGAAAGCTCCCCCCCCCCAACACCGTCAAACCATCTGATACAGGTTCAGAGAGGAACAATGGCGCACAAAGCCCAAACACAACACATAAAACAAATATGGAGTCTCATCAGTAGCCTGCTTGTCTTCCTCTGTGTTTACATGCTGGCTTCCTGCGTCCCAGTTAATCAGTGGGATCTGGGTGTCTGCCTGGCGCGATGTTGGAAAGAAGGAATAGACTAAACTCCTGGAGGAGTGAGCCGCTGTGTTATTCATAATCACAGTGGTGCAATAACAAAGAGCCATCCTAAATTATACAAAGGGCCAGGCTAGCTGCTCATTATCTGGCACACAGCGAAAGGCGACATGACTGCATGCAGCAAAAATGTCTCTCCTCTCAACCTTCATTCACATTTCTCCAATCCAAACTGTGACATTTGAAAAGAAAAAAAGTTTCTGACACATTTATTTTGACTTTCAGACATTGGACACAGGTCACACACGCGATGCCGACAATCTCCTGCTTGTCTCCTCACAACGGCACCTCAGAATGAAATATTTCAAGATAATCTCCCGGATCTCAGTGACTTGCTGCCTGTCTTCATTTAGTTTTCACCAGTGTCGACTTGTTTACTCCTTTGCTGATTGATCGAGCAGATTGCAAAAAAATAATGGCTCCCATTACTCCTGGCTTTGGGAAGAGCTGAGATTTTGTCTTGCAGATTCCACAGCTGCTTATTTAGCGAGGAGGAGGTCAGGGCGTGTGTCTGCCTTTCGATAAACTGTGTGGCATTTTTTTGTTTGCTTTTGTCTCCGTCCTGTGTACGGCTGAATGTATCTCTGAAAGGATCACCCATCATTCCACACTGTGTTTATTTTACATGAAGGCTTTCTGTGCTTTTGGGGGGGGCATTGGGTTCTTCTTCATACAGAAACATGGTAGCTGACAGTGTTTAAGGATTGTTATTGGCTCCTGTTTGGATCATTCTAAATGACTAAAACATGACGAAAACTGTGTCAATATTTAAGTCTTTTTGAACCTTTAATCTGACATCATTTGTCTTATTTTAGTGCAGATTAGAAGAAATATCAGAGCATTTTCTTTAAATGATCTCAACGTTTTGAGTCGCTTTGAGTATCCATGTACTCATAACATACTACATATACTAGTATACTATACTAGTGTGAATGCACAGATACACTCAAACTGGCCAGGTTGAGTATGTGTGCAACTTGGGACGCAGCAGCAGACTATATACAGGGTGAAAATGATGACTAATCCCAGTGGAGGACAAAACAGACAAAAAACAGGAAGTGAAAAGTAAAAAGACATGACATGGAGAAATAAACTTTCAAAATAAAACAAGAAACAGAAACAGAATATACAAAAACCAAAATCATGACATTAGAATAACGTGAAAAATAACTATTACATTTTAAATTAGCATGATGAGTAAATGTCTGTCACTCTCTCACAAACGCACCACCACCACACACACACACACACACACACACACACACACACACACACACACACACACACACACTCCAAACTGTCTAAACCAACATGTTTTTGACCTGACAATGAATCCATTAGAGGAGCTCTCAGAGTTAAAGGCTGCTTGATCCTGACATCCATTTTTCTTTCAGCTCTGGTATGCGGCGCTCCACATTAGGTTGTTAGAGAGGTTTTTAAGTGTGTGTGGTGGTGGTGGTGGTGTTGGGCTGGGATTTTTCTACCCTCTCGTCCCGCTCTGCTGCTTCTTTGTGTGCTGCTACCTGAGAGGGAATTGGTGATGGGGGGGGGGGAGACAAGTGACAGAGAGATGGAGGAGGTGGTGGTGGTGGTGGTGAGGGGGTCAGCTCTCAACCACTTCAACACAAAGAAGAACCAATGAACAGAAAGCTATAGCTTATCATGCCCACCCTTTTTACATAAATTAATGTCATCAGTATCACCTTCAGATTCAGACAAACAAAATAAGTGTAAACACAAACAAAAATATCAGAATAGCATAATAACAATCACAATAAAAAAAAAAATCATTTTTACCATTAACTTTTAGAAGTTAATTTTAGAATCTGCAAATTAAGCGACATATTTTTTTAGTTCCTGAGCTTAACTAATAAATAAATCTACTGTTTTCACAGATGTACATCTATTCTTTTTTAAATACACTTGTTCAATATAAACCTTTCATCTGTGTAACAGCTATAATGATCTAACGTGTTTTTTTACAAGCCGATAGATGGCGGCCAAGTAAAGCCAAGTCATCAGAAGAAATCACCTTCCTAAGTTTGAGGATGATAAAAGCCGGTGATGGTTTAAACCAGTGGTAAGCACACAAACCCAACACATGTAGTCCTGTAAATAAACAGCACTGTGTTTCTGTGTGTGTGTGTGTGTGTGTGTGTGTGTGTGTGTGTGTGTGTGTGTGTGTGTGTGTGTGTGTGTGTGTGTGTTTACACACAGGGGTGCAATGAGCAACCATCGTTTCTTGCTGACATGTGTGTGCATGAGCCACAAATAGGAGCACGGGGCGAAAGTGAAGTCATATTTACAGTATGAGCTCACATATTTGTGCATGCATAAACAGATGCACTGTGGCCGGCTCAGTCTTGTTTCAAGATGTCATAAAGCTACACTATGAGCATGCAAATTCTACATTTATGAGCCGGAGTGTGTCTCCATAACGAATCTGTCAGCTGAAGCTTCTATTTGCTTTGCTTTGCTTTCGTCCGAGCCTTTGGCGATGCTTGCATCCTGTTTATCTTCCAGCAAGAACCTGTTGCGAGCTGCTCACTAATTGCCATGGGACAGTGCCAAGCACTCCAGTGACAGATGTTTCAGCTGGATGGTAGCTAATGAAGATCAGCTGGAAAACATCCATTGGGCTATTCTCCGGAGGGCTCCCATGATTCATTATGCCTGCATTTATGCCAGAGGCCACTGGATACACATTATCAGCCAGCACAGATCCCAGTGAATGGAAAGACTTCGCCACACAATGAGCTGAAGGCTCCTTATTTAGATGATTAGTTCGTTATTGACACATTTTTGTATTGAGTGGAGGCAATATTGTCTTTTAATTAACCGGTCATAGTTCTTATTGGTTTTCCACTTCATACCCTTTGGCAGTTTAGCATTTAATGACATTCATCCACTGCTGGAGGAAATAAGTGGTTTAATTTCTTTTCGTTTCAAACTGAGGATGGTTGTACTTGAAACGTGTTTTTTAATTAATATATTATTCGTCCATCCATACAATGAATTACATGACATGAATTGTGCTATTGACTAAATACTGAGGAGTTCTTTAAGGTCAAACATGATGTCAAAGCTGTCTAAATCCTAAATATTTTTATTCACAAAGCGTATGTGACCAACAACATCTAGGCGCTGTATATAGACGTTGTATGTAGACACTGTATGTAGCTGCTGTATGTAGACGTTGTATGTAGACACTGTATGTAGCTGCTGTATGTAGACGTTGTATGTAGGCACTGTATGTAGACGATGTATGTAGACGATGTATGTAGACGATGTATGTAGACGATGTATGTAGGCCCTGACAGTTTATGGACGGACATATCCATCCACGTACGTAGAGGGAGCATAAATGGGCCTTTAGAGTAATATTGGTGCTAACAATGCACTTTTGAAAGCTTTATAGGTTACAAACACAGTAGCAACTGTCCATCCATCCATCCATTCTTATCTTCGTCTGCCTATCCGGGGTTGAGTCATGGTGGCAGCAGGATAAGCAAGTATTCCAGTATTCCAGCTCCTCCTGGTGGATCCAGAAGTGTTCCCAGACCAGTTGAGTCCTGGGTCTACCCCAGTGTCACCTCCCAGTTGGGCATGGCCTGAAATCTTGTCAAGGAAGGTGCCCAGGGGACATCCTAATCACTTGCCCGAACCGCTGGCTCCGCTCTATCTTCACTACGATGCTCCGGTCCAACGCCTTGATTACTGCCGTCACCTCACCAAACCCCCCTTCACAGTTCATTCAGCATTTTCCCATCACTCATGAACACAAACCTGAGATACGGCAACTCATTCCCAACCCGGAGGGAGCAATCCACTGTTTCCAAGCAGCAATCAGCTGTTTAAAGATAATTTTGATAATGACATTTAAATCGTATGTTTATGTTTAACATTTATCTCTCTATGTATGTATGTATGCACCAAACCATCGATCCACATTTGTCTGATACTCTACTCTTTTTTTTTTACTCACCCATAATTAATTCATGTATGTTTTACACACAAGGAGAAAGGCTGCATGTCAATTATGTGTCCAGGCTCACAGGCCACTCCCAGCCATTCATCGTAAGCCCCTTTAGAGAAGAGAACCTCAGGCTTTAGTCCTTCTGTCCACAG
This sequence comes from Chaunax sp. Z400, assembly GCA_037577475.1. NCBI lineage: Eukaryota > Metazoa > Chordata > Actinopteri > Lophiiformes > Chaunacidae > Chaunax > Chaunax sp. Z400. The sequence goes on from CM075198.1 coordinate 2,382,136, forward strand.
ATTTGCAAAAGACACAGTCCCATATGCCTCACTGTGCACTAGATTAGACCTGCCTCCATTCAGCCGAACCTTGAGAGTAACCCCTTGGCTGCCTCTCTGCCATTGGAAGCAAACCAATTAGAATCAATTGGCTGTATTCTCTGGGGTGATTAGCATACATGCTCCACTCGTGGAGCTTTGACAGTTATTGAAGTTGTCCAGTTTGAGTGCCGTCTTCATGGCTGCTTCGTCACCTTGCTTACCGTGGGTGATAATAATGAGGACTAATGAGCTGGTTTCAAATGGGAAATGTAAGAAAACACCATAGATGTATGTGTCATAAATGTGTGTTTTAGTAAGATTTCCTCTCAGCGAGGTCATTATGGAAGCGTGGAAGAAGACTGAGAAACAGTGACTGAATATTATGGCCTGGAGAAACAGTCTAGATGTGTTAGAGTTCATTCCCAAAGACAATAAAATATCCTGTATAACTAAAATATATACTGTCATATACTGTCATATAGTTCCTCTCCATTAATTAAGGTTATCTCATAAAATCCCAGAATAGATAAATATCCAAGTACTAATTCTAAAAGATATGAATGGATTTTGATTAATTTTGTTGCAGTGGCCTAAAGAAATCTTTACCATTGCAAGATATTTGCAGTTACAAGATTTTATCTTCTAACCTTATGTTTAATTTCTGCAATGATTGGACAAAAATGAAACAATGACATCCCCATAAGACACACACATCAGAATCTGATCCGGATCCAAGTAATATTCTGGATCTGACAAGTTATCCTAACAATAAAACTGTTGTCCTCTGTGCCTGTGTGTGTTTTAGTTATGTTAACTATTTACTGGGGCACCCTGGCTGCTCACCTGTGAGCCTGTGTCATGTATCAAGGCTGAGTCCTTTTACTGAAGTGCTGTTATGCTGATCTTTATTTAACTATTTCATTTTTTATTAGTTACATTAAAAGAAGTGTGGGTGGTGTGAAGTATGGTCTTCTGATGGGAGGCGTTTCAAAAAAGGTTTGAGAACCACTTACACTAAACTGAATATCATACCTGCTTAACATCAGCATTTCATAGTCAACGTTATCATACTGATGCTATCATGTAGCTCGAAGCGCTGTTGTTGGGTTGTTGGCCTCGGTCATCCAAACAAAGTCGTGCTTACGAATGGCCTGGGGTTGTGTGGGTGTTGGTACAGGTAGTAGTTAGGAGATGATACAGTCACCTTGGCAGCAAGAGTTGTTTGTCTGCATGATTAAATAGTGGGATCATGCCATGACATGACATCATATTCTGACTGACGTGTTCTACCTTGCATTCATCTTTGTCACAGTGACTGCAGGCTAATAAGCAGGAGAGCCCTGACGTCCTTCTCCTCAGCCACGTCCATCTCATCTCACATTCTCAGGACATGTGGTCCGGCTGGACTCCGCTCCCTGCATCGGAATCTCATTTTGGATGCCTGTAATTTATAGTCTCCTTCTGTAATTGCCTAAATCTCATGACCATAGGTTCGAGTTGGTGGGGTTAGACAGTTGAGCCAAGTTCAGGTTTTTTTTTTGCCTGACAATTCTGTGTTTGTTGTCCCAGAACTTCAAGACTCCCAAATACTGACAGAATCAAAAAGATGTTTTGATGCAGTGCTACTGTCAGTCTGAACAAGGCTTTCCTCTTCCCCTACCTTCCGTCACCCGAAACCCTTAAACACTTTACCGTAGTTTGTGCTATTTCCTTTGGCAAAGCGTCACCCTCCGTTTTGTGCCATCAAGCATTTTTTTCTCTCTCCAAACTAAATCTGTTTTAACTGTAAAATGCCGATGCAGTGAACAAAAGTGGCTCACATCTATATTTTACAAATCAGTGCCAGTGAAAAAGAGGACAGTATGAAGAAGAAAGTTTAAATATTCACACAGCTCTGTACAGATGTTATCCTTCCAGCTTCTCACTAAAATCCATAATGACCTCATTCATTCAGAGTCCAAAAGAGAGAGAAGCCGAGACGATCTCCAGTTCGTCCATTGTCAGGGGTCTATTAGAGCTCTGGTTTCCCAGTCACATTTGAAGAGACGGTGTTGGTTTTCACTGGAGGACTGGCCTCGGTGCTGCAGGTGCCCCACAGATTTAATTTCATGCTCTTTATGCGAAGCACTTGCCATCTGCTTGATCTGACTTTGTCGGCTGGATGGTTGTGAACGGAATCTTCAGCTCAACTTTCAGATTAGTGAGTATTATTTGACAACCAGATAGAGGAAAACAGAGAGCTTTAGAAAAACAACATGACATTTTGCTGCCGGAGAAAAAGACATTTTCATTCTTATGGAAAGAAAATCTTGCGGTCTCATCGTTTGTTCAACTTCTTTGACCCAAAATATGCACACAAAAAAAAAAATCATACTATTACTATACATTTCTCTGAATGCTATCCTTGCACGCCCTTCCTTTCACCTTCTTGAAAATACACCCCAGATGACAAAACAAAAACACAGCACTCCAAAAGTATTCCAGTCAGAACAAGCTTTGGAGGAAGATCATGCAAGACAGTTCTTCTAGGGCGAAGAATTTAAAGCATCCAGCGATGTGTACAGCGTCAAGCAGAGCGCCTGGAGGGGTGAGATGGATGCCAATCTCCCTGCTGTTTTGTCACACAGGAAACAAAGCTGCCAGAGATGCAGCCTGTGTGTGGAGACTGACACCTCTCGCTGTGGGACAGGGGTAAACACAACATGCACCTGTATGATTGATGCCAAACGCTTTCGCCCCGTTGCCTCTGTGAACCGCATGAGCCTGGCATCTACACTGTCATGGGAGGAAGTCTGACTCAAAGGATGCTTCGCAGGGGAACGTCTTCATGTGCGGCGGAGACGACAACCGTGATGATAATGATGATCGGTTCCAGTGTAGATGTGAAGAAACAGCAGCTGCAGTAACATACAGGTATGATGAAAATGTCCCTCGTCACCAACATGGTCTGAATGATTTCACTGAAAATACTCTGCAGGTTTTTGTCAGATGAGCGGATAAAAAAAAGTACATCTTGGCTTTGAGTCTGGCCTGACATCTATCAGGTACCCTATTAAAGGAAGGCAAACATATCCAGGACTTTTCCTCTGCAAATTGTACAGCATAACAACTGCCTGAAAGACACACACCTCCCAGAGTCTGACAGCAGCGACACACCTGAGGAGTATTTCTGTTTGATGCTGCTGGTTTATTGGATCTACTGTGCAGAGCTCTGCTCCTGTCTGCAGTCTGCTGTAAAACCTGCTGAGTTCATCAACCTAAATATTTAAATATTTGTAATTATTTTAATAGATTTTTTTGTTGTTGTCCAATATGTTCAATGTTCTTGGTACAATAAATTGTACTTAAAACTTTTACTCCTCGTCGAAGTCTGAGTTCTGCATTGTGTGTCCTTTAATACTGCTAATTATAACATATACTGCCTGAATCACATGGTGAGTTAGCCTTTGGAAAGCTCGGTGAGATGTTAGGCAGGATCGTCTTTGGTTCTTCTGCCCAGTAAAGCTCTTCTGAGCAGAATCTGCTCCATCTATCCACCTTTATCCCTCCATTAGTGTTCGTCTACTTATCTAAGGTCAGGCCGCATCAGCAACTAGGCTAATCAGGGTATTCCAGACGTCCCCCATCGATGCTTTTCCAGATCCTCTTGGTGGATCCTCAGGCATTCCCAGGCAGATGAGATATGTAAATCCATCCAGGAAGTTTTTGGTCTGGTCCAGGATCTCCTCCCAGATGTACAGAAAACCTCCAAAAGGCGGCGCCCACCTAATGCTGACCTCTTTCAACACAAAGGAGCTCCATTCTGAGCCACTTCAGTCTGTCCCAGTCCTGCTACCCTATGGAGGAAAATCATGTCCTGCACTTGTGTCCGCAATGAGAGCTGGAATGGAGACGAGGTTCATAACATTACTGATCGATCCACCTATTAAATCAAGTCTGATTAAATCACCCAATAAATGGAGTTTATGCTCATAATAAGACACAAATCAGTATTTATTCTGAAGCTGCAGGTTTAATGCACTCACCAGAGAAATGGAATAAAAGTTAAAATGTCATGGCTGTTTTTTTCATTCATTATGTGTGAGCTTGTGTACAGAAAGCTAATGTTAGATTCAGACCAACAGCTGGTGTGTGGACCCCCGCGGGTGCAGACAGTTTGCAGTTGTGTGCCACATTTCGGTGCATGTTGCAGAGTCAGGAGGAGAGCCTGCAACTGCAACTGTGCCTCACCACACCGGAGCCCGGCGCATAGCAACCATGTGTTTTTCAGTTTGCATCCTTCTGGAGATGACACGAACTGTCGAACATATGTGCAAATGGAGCGCCAGGGATAGATTTTAAATGCCACAGGCAACCGTGAAAGTGAAAGTACCATGGGAAACGGCAGCGAAGACACATATGGCCATTTAATTTTTAGTCTGGGAAGCAACTTGTCAACTTTGGAATGTTAATGCAAAAACATATGTCAGCACAAATATCGCTTCTACTGCTGGACCCAAACAGTGAGCTTCTGCCCAGCGTGAGAGACGTAAATCAGACATGTTTGGCTTGTCAGTGTGACGTTAGCGTGGCTCATAGTTTGTTGGTGTCTATACCTGTGCTAAGTGTGTTTTGTGTCCTGGAAACACAGATTCAGGTTCAGGTATGGTTCCAGTATTGCTTCCAACAAAAACAGGGACAGAATTAAGTCCAGTTGCACCTGGAAACACTTCGCTGTGAACCGCGGACTAACTCGGAATGAATTCTTCTCAACAGCTTGGTGTGAGCCAAAGCTTTGATTGATGATGGATGAGCTGCAAAGTAACACAACAGTCCACTACTTCATAGAAATACAATAATGTTGTATTAGAACAACACATTCATTACTTGTATCTATTAGTCAGAAATGATGACAGACATTTTCAGCCCATCAGAGCTGCCTGTTGCTCAACATCTCCTGTGATCCTCATGTGCAACGCAATTCCATGTTAACAGTGCTTGTTGTTCTAACTTGTTCTAAAGCATTGAAGAAAGGGATTAGTGTCATTACTTCCGTCAAGGAGGTTATTGTCAGCGGGGTTACACAAAAACGACTTGACAGATTTTCAAGATAGGATGGAGCACGGGCAAGAACCCATTCCATTTGGTTGTGGATCTGTATAAAGGGGCAGATCAAGGATTGTTTTTTAATTCTTTCAGCATTGAGAGATGGGCCATTTGTCAACATTTTTTCCTCTGAACCGGTTTCCACAAACCTTTGTGGAAGGGAGGGGCACAGATCTGGAAATAACCCATTAAATTTGGCAAATCCTGATAGAGGGCCGGGTCCAGAATTCTTTTTAGAGCTTTCCATAACATTGTGAGATAGGGCATACTCTCATTATCCAGCCCAAAGGTATACCTCTGACAGACCCTTATACTGAATAAATAAAATTAAAAGGAAACATTGAATGAAGAGAAAGTAGCTCCCTGCAGCGAACATGCAAAAACACTGATGTAAAGGAGGTGGACGATATTCTGTCACAACCAGTTAGCACGAACAACTGCAGACATGCCAGCATTTATTTTGGTCCTCCATCCCAGGCATATATTGTTTCAGTGTTTTAAGTATTAGCTGGATGTGCTCACAGTCTGCTTCCAGATGGATCTCTCCATGGTGGTGTGCACTGCATGGGCAAGTGTTGAACGGGTGAATTCTCCTCTGATCCCCATGGGCAGCTGGCTATAAGGCAGACATTGAGTGGTTAATACTCCAAACTGCTGATCGTCACATGGCTGTTCTGTAAAGCGGCCAGCTGAAAACACTGAGATGCTATCTGCTAGTCCTGATGCTGCAGGGAGTTCCTTTTCTGAGCGACTATCAGAAGATTTACAGGGGAGAAAGAGAATAAGCTGTTGTCTTCAGTTTCAGTTGACTTTCAGCTAACAGAAAGCAACACAGGACCAGAAGCTGCTGTCATTTATGCAGGATGTGATATGATACAAACTAGATGTGATATGTCTGAACTTTGGCTCCCATTATAACTAGTTTCCCATTAACGACTCTTACAGTGCATAAAAGTAAGACACAAAAGGCTGTCAGCAGAACAGATAGAGTTCATTCATTCATGAAGCTGATGACCACCTGTAGGCCCACATGACCCTTCCACTCTCCTCCTCTCCACTCACCCTTATATTCACCTTAACCTCGTCTGTCTCAGCGGTGGAAATGCACTCATCTAATAAGGAGACCCTGAGTTTACAGCTTCAATCAAATGCTGCTTCCAAGTTCATTCAAACTCAACAAATGATGAATAAATACTGCAGCCGAGGCCACTGGCCACCCAGCCCGGGTCATCCCAGCTGTTTTATAGCTGACAAAGAGGAGATTGTTAATAATTCCTTTATGAGATTAATCCCCTGCTTGTGCAGTAATGAAAAAAAAGCGAAGGACCACAAACAGCTGGGAAAACATTCCTCCAACACTCCTGTTGGCCAGAGGGGTTTAACAAGGATGAGGATGGATGGAGCTTCGTGGGCTTCATCATTCTCCAGCGCAAAATGAGCAAAACTATACGCTCACGGAGATTGAACTGCTGTCATGTGAGCATATGGAGCTCGCTGTGACAGAAAAGCATTTCTTTATCGCTGATGCGGTATAGCTACACCACCGCTGAGAGAATAACAAGGTCTGCAGCAATAGTCCAGGGTTTATTCATCATCGTGACAGGAGATTTTAAAAGATGAGAGCTTGATCTAATTAGTACAGATATTAAAAAGGTCAACTATAAGAATAAAACAAGCTGTTCACCTTCGTTTGCAGTGAATGAGGTTTTATCACTCAGAAAATTACACTGGCAGTTGATAATGAAGAGAAAATTAAGGAAAATGTTCAAATTATGCTCTGTTAAAAACAATATAACAGTTGTTGTTTGTTAGTAACAGTACTGACACTAACAAACAAAGACAATAATGATTAACAATAGTAATAATGGATGAGCTACATTAATGAGAATTAAAAGATAAATAAATAAAAATGATACTAGATATCATTTTAAAAAGAGTAAGTGAGTAAACAAAAACAAATGAAGTAAAAATAAAGTAAGAGTAATAATAATTGCATCAAAAGAGATGATAGTGTATGTATGGGTCATTGTACCACATTGTCATATCAGAAAAATAAAAATAGAGACAAAGAATTGTAACAAAAAGGTTTACAGGAAGTGAAGTTCTAACATTTATTCTGGCATTTGGGTTTCATATATTGGATACTGAGACCTTTTTCAGTTGAATTAGTCTCAGGTAATAATAATAATGCAATAAAGGTTCAGAATAATGCTCCTTTAAGGTGTAATGAATGCTGTGGAGTTTGACGTTAACATTCCTGTAACAGCTGCAGCCCATCATGATGAAATATATGCATGTCTACACTTTAGGCTTCTCATGAACGACTACAAAAAACTGGCATTAGGTCTACGTTTGCTAAGAAGGTGTCATGTTTGGAGAAGTACTGCAGCCCTCACAGAAGTCATGGACCACAGCGTTCAGTCTCAACTGTTATCATTTTACTGGTCGATCAAAATGGCATCACATCCGAGTGGACTCCTCGTGCATACTTCAGTGTTTTTCAGCCTGTGACACGCTGCATCTTGAAGCAGCGACGTGCTACAGCTAATGGAACCTAGACAAAACATTTCATATGGCTGATAGCGTCTGTTTGCACAAGCCGACTTAAATGGGCATCCAGAGACCAGGAGAGAGCAGGACATGCTTGAGACGGAGTGTAAATGGAAAAGAAGTGCTGGTGTCTGAGGCTGAGAGCCGTCTCTAAAAGCATCTAATGCAAACCATATGAAGAGGATGATAAAAGGCCGTGTTCATACCTCAAAACTTTCAGCTTATGCTAATGCACAGTGGCCACCAGCTAATGCAACATGGATTATTTGGATTAATGGTGAAAGGTCACTGAGGAGGACGGCGTCAGTGAGGGGAAAACCCAGCCTGACTCATTTGGTGTAGAAGCCAGTATTCATGCTCTGTCACTGTTATTAATTCTATGTGTTCCTAAACCCTGCAGTCGTTTTCTCTCTGTTGGTCAGAGGACAGAGCAGCAGCCCTGGAGATGTTACATTACACTGTTTTGGTGCAGCTTTGGCTCAGGAGGTAGAGCAGAAAGCTGGTGCATCATTCAAAAATTCATCATTTGTTGGTTGGTTGGTTGGTTGGAACATCGTTGTCTTGGCAGCCGCGGCGCCAACGTCCAACTCCAAACCCTCCACCATCCCACCAGGAAATCAGCTCATATGGACGTAATCTGAGACAAGATATGACCGTTATTCTAGAAGTGTTTGACATATGAAACGTCCAAAAATAACATATCTGGAATTGGCAGGAACACGCGGTGCCAACATTTAATTGTGGCAACTATGCATGCAAATGTTTGCAGATGGCTTAGCAGAGAAAACAGTAAGTTTGATGATGCAGTCAGAATATTGACTTATATGTTACAATATATACTGTACTGTAATAAAGCAGCTGATCTAAAGGGGCCTGGGGAGGTAACGCTTTTGGTCTAAGTGCCATGGATTTGGTCTCGAGTCTTATTTTGAAGGTTTGTTGTTATGATCTTGTGTTACTATTTCCTCTTTTATTCTGGAAAATTATTCTCATGCTGTGTTTTTTGATTTTTCCACTTCCTGTTTTTGCTTTTATTTTTTTTCCGTGTTGTCCTCCTGTTTCCTCGTATAAGTTTCCCCTTGTGATTTTGTTCTGTTTATTCTGCTTTTGGACTCCGCTTGTGTTTTTTTTCTGATTTTGCCCTTGCTTTTCGATTTGGACTTGTTCTTCATTATTGGATTGTTTGGATTTCTTGTACACTGGTATTGTTTTTTCCTCTCATGTGGCCACTTTTATTCACTGCTGCCTGTAAGTTGGAGTATTTTTTTGTTTCTCGTGTCTCTGGATTTAGTCTGCATTTGTGTCCTCACTTTAATTTAGCTGAAACGTGACACTAAGTTCATGGAAACGGAACTTAAACAATGTTTTTAGGTGTTCTCAAGGTGTGGGATAAAATCATGAAAAAGATGGACTGTAGTCTAAATTTCTGAAAGTCACATTTTTGGACATGATACTTAAAAATGTCCACTATTTTCATTGATCAAGGGTTTTGCTAAAAAGACTGCAGTGGATATTTATACCACCCACATCGGCCATCTACCCTGCAGCTGACCTCCTGACTTCCAGTGACCCCTATTTGTCACGTCACACACCATCTGGGCCAGCAGTGGTCTCCACTGGTCTCCACTCCATCAATGACAGCAGCCTTTGGGAGTCTGCATCTGCACTGCACTGTGTTGCGTTTCATGCTTTTTAGAGGGAAAAAAAAATTGCATTCACTTAATCTTTGTAGACCCATTTGCACAACAAATTCCATGCATTGTGTTTGTATGTGCAATTGTTGTTGTGTGGGAGTGGCTGTCTAAAACATGCAGGTCAGGACTGTGTGACACAAAGGTTGACATGACCACAGTAGAGGCAGATCCTCCAGCTGAACTCCTTTTTAACTATTTTTATAAGTTAGATCTTGGATAAAATTGTCAGAACAGAGCTGAAAATTGCAGAAAAATACAGCAATTTGATGACGGCAGAAGAGGTTGTTGCTGTTCTCCTCTGTTCTCTAAGGCTAAATTGAGATGAGCTACAATTGCTACTGTTCCTCCTGTGAGAGATCCCAGGAGGCCCTTAAATTGACCTTGTGCTGTCAGGAGCGTCCGCTAATTACATGTCTTTATCCTGGGTGGACCTGCAGTGGATATTGGTTAGGCCTGCCATTTCTCATGGCCCCTGGCAAGGCTTAACAGTCCAAGTTAAAAGTCTGGCATCAACAACATAGCTTCACGAAATGGAGTGAGAACTGCTTGATGGTTGGATGTTTCCTGTCAATGCAGCTCCAGAGACAAATCTTTATAAAAACATAGTTAAAAACCACTCACCATCCTGTGGTACACGTTAAATACAAGACATTCCTGGACTGTATAGCAGCTGCCTCACTGCCAGGTTTTCAGCCCAGGTCAACATTTATGTTTTGAAACATCTGGGGAAGAAAAAATATGGAGCTGTAGGGGAAAAGGTACAGACTGTCCCTCCTACGATCTGACTTTGCCACGCCACGTCTAAATTTAACTACTGTATCTGTAATCACGTAACTAAACAACCCGGAAAGTACTGTTTTTGTCATATGTAGGGCAAAAGAAGTTAAAAATGGGATCAATTATTTTAGATGTCTAGGTTATATTGTTTCAGGATGTTTAAAATGACTGGACTTTAAATTAAAATAAGACATAAATACACATGTAGTTTCTACTCCCACAACATCCTCAATTATACCAGTTCAGCCACAGGACGTGAGGGGCTAAAAATAACTAGACATTTAAAGTGGCATGAACATAATATCAGCCCTTCACAGCATATAAAGACAAAAGTGAAGCCAAAACATCTCTGTCTCAATTTTGGAAAGCATACTGGGGTCCTGAAGGCAAAAGAGACGAGTAGCAACACCAATGTCTAATGTGATGCTTGACATACATGTCGTGCATACATGGAGATAACGTGACATTTGAAGCCTGAAGCGTCCGTCTCATACTCACAATACTGGCACTGAACCCCTCCATGAATCGCCACCTTATTGTGGTGCCTGAATGATCCTATAGGAGCTATGTTGTCGGGGACAGTTTGCCCCTGGTAGAGTCTCCCAAGGCAAATTGGTCCTCGGTGACAGGCCAGACTAAAGGCCTCTGATCGAGGATACCGGGAGGATACCCTGGGGCCTGGCCTGGGGGGGAGGGGCTCCTTGGCAAGTGCGTGGTGGTTGGGCCATCACCCATGGGCCCGACTGGGCACAGCCACTGGAGGAGGAGTCCGGTGCAATGTGGATCGGTTGGCAGACAAAGGCAGAGGCCTTGCCGGGACCGATCCCCGGCTGCCAAGACTGGCTTTGGGGACATGGAAAATCTCAAGGTCTTGTTCAAGAGTGAGGGAAGAATGGAGCAGGAGATTGATAGATGGATCAGGGCCGCGTCTGCGGTGATGCGGACTCTGTTGTGGTGAAAAGGGAGCTAAGCTACGAGTCGTACTGATGGTCATGAGCTCTGGGTCATGACCGAAAGAATGAGATCGCTGCTCCTCCACATCGAGAGGAGTCAGCTAAGGTGGTATTTAGTTAGGATGCCCCCCCCCTCCCCGGACGCCTCCGTGGGGAGGTATTCCAGGCATGTCCCACTGGGAGGAGACCCTGGGCCCCAGTGCAATGGTCATCCTGTTATCTGGAATATTTTTGGCTTCAGTTTTGTCCATCGGTAGGAAGTGGAGATGTGTGTTCATCTGTATAAATGTCAATAATAACAGATAAAGGAGAGAGTAGCTGCTAAATGTGAGTTTGTTGCTGTATTCTCTCTCTCTCTCTCACATACTTCTCATTCTCACACTGGGAGCCCATAACTTCATTCTTGGTCCGGCTCCAAGCGAATCATCGTTGGCTTGACCGGGACCTCATGTATTGAGTTAAACCAATCAAAGCTCCATTCATTCCACCGGCCCATAGTACCCAATTCATTTCCAGCCAATAATAGAGAATCTGTTGTAGTTTTAATGGAAAAGACTGCTTATTTCTTTCCTCTTAACCCACAGCAGCTATGCTTTAAAAAAAAAAAAAAAGAAAAGTTTGCATCGTGAAAAAAAAAAACTTGAGGTAATGCTCCCATAAAAAGTTCACAGCCTGTTTACTTTGGATGTGTAAAGAGCACAGATATTGCACGCTGTAAATTAACATGCTGCTTTCTAAATTAACAAGCTGAGTCTGTTCTTGCCTCCATCCGTCTCAGGGCTCCATCACTGCTCTGACATTTATTGGGAGAGAAAGGGAGGAGGCGATATATACTTTTTTCAACCTTGGAACAACCTCTGGGTTGTACGTAGGTTGTTTGTCTCAATGGGCAGATTATCTAATGTTTGTATGCAAGTGTGGATATTTATCACCTTTAGCCAATCATTTCAAACCTGTAAAACTTCACATCCTCTCTCTTTCATCATCAGAGGTTATTTCATTACAGCAAATATTTGCAACCCACCTCCACCCCTTCACACCTGGCCATCTCCTATCAAATCCTCCAATCAGATGTTTCTCTTTCATGACATCATCCTAACGTGCTGCTCCATTGCTCACCACCACCACCTGTGTCTAAACTCCTTCATAATGGAAGCACCTAATTCAGCTTCCATTGGTGATCTACTTCCTGCTAATGGCCAAAGTTTACTCTGTTCAAAATGACCGTATTCTGACTTAAATGTTCTCATTCGTGTTTGTTCCACTTATTAGTCTCTCCTGATTGAAACAGCTTTTCAGAGGCCTTTTTCCTCTCAGCTCAGTTTTATAGAAAAATAAAAACTTAAATCAGTTTTTTTGTGTCATTATTGAAATGCCTCTTTGATAGTAGTGTTAATTTTGTCAGCTAATTTTTATTTTCGTCTTAGTTTTTTGGTTTAAAAAAAAAAAATGTTTTAATGAAGATAACATTAACACAAATTTTATTCACATTTTGCCAAAATGTTACAGCCTTTGTGCTGCATGTGTGTTTTTTTGGTGTTCTCCCCTGCAGGTTACACCTCCTCTCCTCTCCTCTCTTCTCCTCCACCTGCCATGGAGAGAACCTGCAGCTGAAGCCAGTTTGCAATCAGTGCCTGGCTTTAAAAGCCCTGATACCAGTGATGTGGTGCCAGAGGGCCGGTTGACAGCCATTGTGCTGTGTGGCAAAATCCCAAGGTTCAGTGACTCTTTTGAAGAAGGGATGACATCATTGTTTGTTGTTTGGCCTTTTTTTTAGTTAAGAGAACAACTATGTATGTTATGGTTATCAGTCTGTCTCTGTTTTTAAAAAAAAATCCCATTAAGAAAACCCAGTGTGTTTCCCCTCATCTCCTAATCATTCAAACAGGTTGAATGATTCAGAATCCAGCTTTGCACAAAGTGTCTGGTCTGATGATGTCACTATAAGGAATAAATCCAGGCATGGAACATGTTCTGATTGGCTGATTTATTTTGAACCATGTCTGGCTCTAAGCCAGCGAGCCGGGCTTCTTACCCATTTAAAGTTTGACCTCTAATCGTTGGTTTACCAGATAAAACTGCGACTCTGAGCTCCAGATATCCTGAGGAAACTTCAGAGGGAACCAGATCGTAGATGGTTCCATTAGTCTTTGGTCCCCATACCCAGGTCGGACCAGCCACTAGATGGTTCCATTAGTCTTTGGTCCCCATACCCAGGTCGGACCACCAATTTGTACATTAGGACCACTGCAGGCCTCCACCAGAGTTTCCTCAGGCTCCGCCCCACCCACACATAGTTCACCTTCTTTCGGGTCCTATTGCACGCGCTCAGGCTCAACCTCCCTGACGGAGCAGGCTAGACTGGCCGACCCCAAGGGGCCGGGACCCCACCTCAGCCAGAGCAGCGGAGGAAATGAAACTGCTGTACAAACCATCCAATGAACAGAATATTTGGATTGGAATTTTGAATTTGTGGAAGAAAATAAAGAGATTTTGCCAATGCTTTTATTTTTAAACTACATTTTAGTGTTTTTTTTGTTGACGATATTAAATGTTGACTTAGTCACAATATTTAATGACGTAATCTGTGACGTCTCATCTTAGTTATTGGGGGGGAAAAGTCATTGTTTAATAAATTAACTGTTTCAATAGTAAATACTCTCCTCACATTACATAAAATGTTAGTTTAGACTCCAAAGGAAAATCATAACTCAATCAGTCACTCGGTGGTTGTTCAGGATCCACTGTGGTTACAGGAGCTACAGTTTATTATTGTACTGGTGCACCAGTAGTGATACATTTTACATCAACCAGCAAAGACTGGCTTGTCAGAGCTGAAGCAACAGAGTAGGTCACAGCTAACAGGAGTCTGCTGGTGTTGCATTTTGCGCTCATGTCTCAAAAGATTATTTGTCTAGTTTCATTTCAGTGATTTTATTTAGACCGTAACCATCGTGGATAGATATTTATTTCTCACTACTCATAAAATTGAAGGTTTCTCACTTAATTAGCTGCCAAAAAATATCGTTTTTCTCGTGCAGAGAGAGCCTGAGGGGAGGATAGAGACAGGTTTACGGGTTAACGCCAACTGAAGAAGACTTGGTATGATGCCAAAGTCTACAATGTAAACCGTGTAGATTTTTTGTAAACGCTGCAATCAGCTCAGACAAGTACAATAAATGTACAGGAATAAGTCTATATGGTGGAGAAACAGATATTACAGCAGGCCCATAATGCATGCTTACCAGACCTCACACAGACAGACAGAAGGCAACGCACACTGTTCACACTGTAGGTCCATTCATTCAGCATAAGTGCATTTGGAGCTTATTGTACTTGAGAACAGTTAGGAGAGAAAATACGGACTCTGTCTTCACCGTGATATCAGGACGTCCCTCTGTGGGAAAGGGCTTTTATTTCTTGGTTTGGACTAAAGCTAATGCTAGCTGATGCTGCGTGATCAATTCTCACACTAGCACAAATGCATAGAGACAGACACACGAAAACCCCCCCCGATGACATGCTAACCTTGACTCTTTGACACTATTGATCTGAAACCACCAATCACTGAGGGCTTTCATGAACACTGCATGTAATCAATACGAAGCAGCAGCAAACAAGCAGGATGCAGCCAGGATATTCTACATTTTCAAATTTTCATTTTACGCATCAGTATGTTTCAAAAGCTTCTCTTAAATGGCAAGTTTTGGAATGAAACTTTGAACCAAGTTCACGGACCCTCTCCAAGGCTGTGGACTCGACAATAGATGAAAATGGAACATTAAAAAAGGACAACAAATACAGACAACGAATCACCTAGCAACACACAAAGAAACACTTTTTTGGTATCTGTTACCTTCAGCCGATCAGTAAAACAGTTCCTGGCGTTCTCTGCTCTGCAGAGCCTCTACAATACAGGAGGGTCGTTCATAAAGCCCTTGTATTCATACTCAGGCCTGAGGCGTGCACAGACCAGCCCCTCAGACAATAACACCAGTTCCCTCAGCCCTCTCTGCAATTTATTACACACTGTGAGCTGTCAACGTAAAGTTGCCTTGTTCAGTTTTAATGTGCAGAGGAAACAGGAAGCGATTACAATACATTTGGGTGTCTAGTTATCTTATTTGGGTAATTTCCTATCTGTCCAGTAGCTTAGGAAGAATGTTGTACTCCTAAAGTACTTTTTCAGTTTACGTTGAAACATGACACTACTTGATTAATCATTTCTATCAAAAACATGAACAAAAAAAAAAACAACCCCTCCGGATCACAACATCTTTGTTTGCTTTTGTGATGCCAGACGAGAAAGAAATCAGGAAGTGGAAGCAGCCGTCTGAGGAGAGAATGATGATGGATGAAGACTGACGGCTGGTAACCGTCCCGATCCCAGAGGAAGGTGTAACCTAAATCACAATTAGTCCATCCAACAGACACTCTCACCACTCAGTGGCTCCAGGCCCGCATCCAGGGGAAACTTCAGGCCGTTTTCAGGGAAAGGAATGTGCTTCGTGAGGTTCTTTGGTTATTTATTTTTGTCTGGAGAGAGAGTGAAGGCACTTCTGTTTTTCTGCATGGTTCCGGGAAGGGTTTGTGTGTTGACACCATGAAATGTGTGCTGGAAATGAAAGCTGCGAAGCCACTGTCAGCGCCGTGCTGGATTCCTCCCAGCAGTTGTTGCTGATTATTATTACAGACACATCTGCACAAAAAGTCGGGTTTTCATGATTTGAAAATAGCGGTGACACATTTTGTGGCTCTTTTTGACTCTTGAAGTGATTCAAACCTCCAAAGTCTTAAAGTCACTTATGGTTTTGAAACCAGTCATTATTGGTTCATGACCATTAATTCTTCTATATGTGCTGTGGCTGTGAGGGAACATCAGACCTGCACGGCTCCAAGTCCTTAACTGGCAAAACAAAGTTCATATTGTAGAGGCTGTTAAGAATGAATAAAACATCCACTTCTTCACACAGCCAAACAGTGTGTGAGGCGAAAGTGGAAAAGGAAGCCAATAACTTGATGCACTTCCCTCTCATGGAAAACTGAAGCGTGTGCCCAAAGAGCTTCTCTCCCTCACACAGCTGCTGATCGCCAACTAAATGTCAAAGGCAGCTTAAATGCAGACGCCTGTAAAAATGGCCCCCGACTTGTTCCACGTTCCGCAGGTAAAATCTTATACCTGTGAATGAACAGTATATTTTCACTCTGCATTTTGGCCCCATAGATGATTTACAATGAGTCCAGCGCACGAAGCCAAAAAGGAGAGTGAAGAAATGAAACTCGAGCAGAGACGAATGACTTCACAGATTCTCTCCCATCCCAGCGAAATGACTGGTTGCACAGGGTGGCCAGAATATTCTTCACCGGCATCTGTTTAAAGCGACTGTGTAGTAAAGTTCATGATGAGTTTGGGTTTCAGGGAGTGATTAATGAGGCATTGTCACAATTCATGTGATCTATTAAATAACTGCACTCCTAATGGCACATGTTACGACCTTTGAAGGCCTCACCAGGGACAGGGGCTGCAAATGATCCTTGGCTAGAGCCCATATAAGACCACATCTGTATCACTGAAAGTACTGGTGACTCTAAATTGCCCATAGAGGTGAATGTGAATAATATTAATAATAATAATAATCATTATTATTATTATCATTACTATTATTATTTTATTGTATAACAACCTTTCAAGAAGTTCAGTACAGTTCAAAGTTACAAAGACATCTGTCTAGTTTGTCCAATGCTCCACTCTTCCGCAAATTCTCATAGACATTGGTCCAGTCGATTTTGCATGATTCTGTCAATAAAAAATGCTCTAATGGGGAAAAAAAAAATCCTGATTTTCCAAATTAGCTCTTAAACTGATTGGGTCCTTTCCTGGCTCATGCCCCATCCTTCCACCAGGTTGCATTCAAATCCGTCCAGTAGTTGTTGCATAATCTTGTTAAACGTCAAACCAACCAACAAATGGTGAAAACATAACCTAAAAAAACAACACTAAATTTCTTTAATTGCATGCCAATTTTCTAAAGTTCTACCAGGCTGAGATCTCATTTAATTTACAAAAAACAGAAAAATGTGAGACTGTCTACCAAGTAAAGACCTTGTAAAAGACCAGAACAAGTGTGGAAGACCTTCAATAAAAAAACACAAACACCTTCAGATGCTTTAGACTTGACTTAACACTTACTTACTCTTTCAGCATCATTGGACTTGCCTCACAAGACTGAAAAAAAACCAAACTCTGGGCTGACAGAAACAAGTGAATTCCTCCATCTCGAAATATAAAGAATAAAAATAAGGCCAGAGTAGGAAATATTGCCATGTAATTGGAACAATTGCATATCATGGTGAAATGCCAGCATAAGAAAACATTTGTACAGCCACCTATTCAGGATGAAGAGAGCCTAACAAATTAGTTTCCATGAAAATGTTATTTCAGGACTTGCACTGCGTGCCGGCCGGTTGCCAAAGCTGCGGTGGTACGAATATTTGAGCTGTCAGATGATTATTATGTTAAGAGTAAAGGAGTGACAGGAGTGGGAGCTGGAATGCTGGTGCCTTACTGGGAGAGATGGAGGGAAGGAGGGTGGGGGCACAAAATGAAAGAATAATTTAAACCCATGTGACTGCAAACCTCCCCTCACTGATGAAAAACCTAAATACTGTACATTAAACGCAGCACCTCAATCAGAAACGTCTTTTTCTGGAAACTGTACCCCGTGGAGTTTGCATTTGCTTCCACCTGGCCATTATGCAATCTAAAAACAATTCACAACATAATCAAGTGCACAGCGGAACAATGTGTACACGTTTTCCCTCAGAGTCCAGCAATCTAGTTACCACCTTTACACGGCGAGAGGCAATTTCCTGTGTGGCTCAGCTGATGAGGTTTCAGAGCTGAGACTGGCCAGTAATTGAATCTCTGCGCTCTTGTTAAAAGTGCAGCTGTTGATGGCAAAGCTCGGTGGAAGCGGAGTGTGAATTCTTGTGTCATGGTGCAAGCAGGGAACTCTGGCCACATATGCCAGCCATCGGCACAGAGCTGTGCAGTGTGTGTCAGGAAAGAGGAAGCCCTGTGGAGCCTTCTCACGCACATGTGTGAACAAATGCAAGTATGCTGAGACATTAATGCATTGCGTGTAACGTTTCACGCCTACATACATTTGTGGTGAAAAGTAACTATGCACAATTAATGGTATTTATATGCTGATGAAATTCTCACGTACAGTTCAAGGACTAGAAAACAAGCGAAAAGTAAAATAAACAAAAGATAACTTTAATAAACGGAGTGGAGGCGGTAAAAGACAGAAGCGCGGGGAAGAACTGAAGGCGTCTGGAAGTCCAGGTGAAACAAACCAACAAAGAAAACATCCAGTGAGAGTTCATCCAACTAAAGGAACAAACATAAATCCTATGACAGACATGAACAGTAGATCCATGAAAGCATGATGACGGTGAGGTTTGTTAGGAGTTTTAATGCTGGAGAACTCAACTAAAATATCTTAATTTTAAGGGGAAAAAAACTTTAATTTTTTACAGTAATTTTCTGTTTGTTTTATTTAATACAAAACTCTGTAAAATTACAGACATTGTCTGTAAATTAATAAGCCGACTGTTTTTTTTTTTTAAGTGTAATGCCAATAATGACAAATTACATTTATTTTTATTCTTTTTAACTGAAAAATTACAATATTTATACAGCATTTTTTCTTCTTTCGTAAATTACATACAAATACATATTAATTTTTTTACGCAAATAGTCAAAGACATTCTTTCATGCTATAACCTGGTTAAAGTTTTTTTTTTTTTTTTACATTCCTGCACATGAACAGTGGTGAATTTGACTATTTTCATTTTATCAATGACCCATGAAAAAAATGGCACTTCTGCAATAAACTCGTCTTTTTTTTTGTTGGCATTTTACCTTTTCATTATATTGTTGTCATTTCAATTTTATTGTTAATTTGTTCTCAAAAAGTTTTTAAAGTTCTCCAACACTCAGAATCATTTTGAAATTTGACTGAAATCCTTAATTCTACTGTTGTTCCGAGACTCTAATACAGGGAATGTTTTTCAATTCAAAATACGATGCTGCAGTTTAACACCAGCCTCCTCTTCCTTACCTACAGTTCAGCTTTTCGGGAATCTAATAGGCTTGTAACTGCAGAAATGCTGAATATATACAGTTTAACCATCGGGGGGGAGTTTAGCATGCTGAGAGAATTCCCAGTAACTGCCCTGTTGGACTCCTCATTGTGTTTAACATGCACTTCAGTCTGCAAATGTTTTCTTAAAAGGCATCCAGGCAATACCCCGGACCTAAATAACATTTCTATAACTCTTACACGCAGGTCTGAAAGTGAAGACTTCCCCCTCCATTTTTTTCCTGCAGTTCCATGTATGAGTCAACCTTCCTCTACATGTTTCAGGGTCAAACTATACTGTTTCATGAAATGTGACTCTTGTTTAGTTCATTTTGTACAGTGTCAAACAGAGTTATGGTGTTTTTCCTTTTGGAACTACTGACTTAATTTGATATGAGAACAGGCTGAACCTCGACGTAAACTGCCTACATGTGATCTTAATATCCGACTGAGACACTTATATGATTAAAGTGTTTGGAAAAGAACCCACTGTAACAGCGCCTCCATGAAAACATGGAGTGTTTTTCGGAAGTCTGCTCAGTGTTAAGACCCTGAGTCATCATTTCTAGTTGCTATTTTGTGATGTGTTGTTCTCCCTCCCTGCCTGGCAGCGATGCTACCATCTCTTTCTGTGTCCTTTGGACTTACAGGTGGAGGCTGTGGATTGGACAGGAGACCGATGGCTCCTCCTTTTAAAATGGCACCTGTAGATCCCAGTGCTGGCTCCTCTTCTCCCCCTGCTTCCAACCTGACACTTCCTGTGTGTGTGTGTGCGCGAATGCCTTGTGTTAATTAATGACTTTTCTTCTTCTTTTCTTTTTTCTGTAGGGATGAGAAGCTCTTCTTGTTGTTTCCTGTTTTCTTGACCACCTGTGAAAAGAACCTGCTCTGCCTCATTCTTCGGCCTTTGGCCTTCTCCTTTTGGTGAACTACATCCTCTCTGTCTCTACCTCATGTCTGGTCCACATTTTTAACAAAACAGAAACACAAACCAACTCTTTGCTCCTAAACATGACCTTAAGAATTGTTACATTTTAAAATTGAGAATTGAAACAAAGAAAAAAAGTTTCAATAATCCCGATTTGCAGAAATGTGGATTAACAACATTTATTCTGGCATTTGTTTTGTTTTGGACATAATTTAATTCTAATAATAATAAATATCTGACAAATGGCTGAAGAGGAACTTTATTATTTCTGTGAATAATCATATTAATGCAGTTATGTCGAATAAATAATTTAAAGCATTTATTTTAAATGTTTTAATGATGACATACAGCATGTTTGCATGATACTACACTGATAATCAACAGCGGGCGCTCAGCACCACACATGGAGCATGGGAATGACTGCAGGGGTCAGAGTTCAGTGAATGAGCTGAACAGGAAATACCCAATATGGTGAACATCATTGCCCTGTTCAGGTCAATTAGATAATAGTTTATCATCATTGCTACGAGCAATTTAAAATCCTGTTTAAACCTGATGGATGAAAGCTGCCACAGTAGAAGTTTAACTCAAGTTAATATACATAATAAAAACAAACTGATTGTCTACATAGATGGAAGCCAAACAGAGAATGTTTTTAAAGACTAAGGAGTTTCGCCCTGTTTTAGTCCTTTTATTCTCTCTTTAAGATTAAGTGAATCTAACATTTGAAAAAGTCATATTTAATTTGTAGAAAAAGGACCAATAAATGATCAGCGGTTGTTCGTTCAGAGTTGTGAGCAGCTGAGTTCACTGATGACTGTCTTCTGTTTTAGGAAGAGGAGCCAGGAAACAATCAACACAGTTCAATAATCACCCCGGCTGTTTAAAACCAGCCCAGGAGGCCCTCCTCGCTGTTTATTTTCCTTGTATCGCGTTGCATTTTCTTTATAATTTCATGGCCAAGTGGACCTCCCCTGACATCCTGCCTCCCCCTCTATCTCCATGTCTACTCTCATCCACCCTCACCCAAATTCTCTTCCTCCCATGTGGCCCTGAAAGACCCCTTAAAAGTCACAGTGCTCTCACAGATGAGAATGAACTTTCTCTCTTAAATATGCACGATGAATGAAAGCACACACGTGGCCCACCATGTTTGCTACATAAGTAAGAAGGCATATATATTATATGACAAATTATATGACATTTATTCTTTTTTTTAACTCAGTTTCTGGGTTTCATAGTTTAAGAAACTGAAACAGGTAACTGTACACACTTGATGACTGATGTTTAAAACTGCACTATTCAATGTTGTCATATTTACAGTGGATTAAATGACTATGTCATGTCAGAATAAATGTTGGCGCTGTACGTTTCTGCAAACCAGGGATATGTTGATACTGAAATATGAAATTGAAACTTGGCAAAGAGATTCTTCTCGGCTGAACTCCAAGAAACCAGACGTCAAAACATCAAAAAAAATATAATGTCATTTCTTTTATTTTGAAATCTTATTTTGGTTTCTATTGAAATTACTCTGGAAAAACCAGCAGAGACTTTCAGAAAGCTGAGATGTTGCACTTCAGAAATGTATAATAGCTGTGAGAAGTTGGACAGACATGCTGCACAATATAACCCACACACTGACACAACACAGCATATAATACAAGTCTGCAGGAATTAATGCAGAAGGGAGTGCATTTACTTACAGTCTGACATTGGTGGTTCACGCACGCACACACAAACACACACACACACACACACACACACACACACACACACACACACACACACACGGCAGCTGTCAGCAGTACACTGAGACTCCTGTGTGTACAGTACATGTGTGCTTTAGACGTCTCCATAAGGAAGCTGGGCTGTTTCTCCCAGCAGATTCTCTACAGCACATAAAGATGTCATCAGACAAGCACTGTAAATAATTCTGGTGAAGCTTTTCATTCCAGCGATGATGAATGAGGCGAAGTCAGGCTCATGTACAGTTACATTACACAACAGCGTTAGCATAGCTCATTTATCAGTGGTAAAAAAAAAAGAAAAACCACATACAGATTTAACTGCTGGTGCTTAAAGCTCATTTAGACTGGATGCATACAGGAGTTCAATCCTTTCTGTGACAGGAGTTCAATCCTTTCTGTGACAAACCCCATGGATGCTTGATTTCAGGGGTTCGAACTGAGGCTCATTTAGTATTTAGAGCAGTTTCACATTAGAGAGTGTTGCAGAAAATCTCCCATATGAGGCTTAAGTTAGTGAAGAAAGGAGATTAAACAAATCTTGAAATCACTTGAACTGTGGCAGCTATCAATCACTCATCCTCTCTACAGGGTGCCGCCCACGGCAACACAGCAGCAAATGTCTGTACAACCACAAAAAAAACTGCATTTCTATAACAAGAGCATTAGTCACTGTCAGGCAGGATCCCTGCCAAGCCACAGAGCGCAGCTGAAACTGCCAAGTTGGACAACATTGTTTGTGTGTGAACGCTCTGCAGGTACGCTGACGGCGGCTCACGTTTCCCAGGCTGGGACCACCAGAGAAGGAGCAACTTTTTTCCCCTTCAAGACTTTTCATTTGGTACTTTATGCCGACAGAAATATTTGTTCTTCCTTTTACTCCAACTCATTTTGGGTAAAAGAGCGAGAGAAGAGTAGAACCTCGTCATTTAACTTGTCAGCACAATGCAAACCTCCACCAAGGCAGCTCAGCTTTCCCATCATTACACCTAAACTGCTATAGTCTCATGATAGTTTGATCCTTAATATACAACTCCTGTAGCATCAAAACCTGTCCTAGAATCTGGAGTCACTTTGGTACCAGTTTGATGGACATTCAAGGAAAACAGGATCATTATTGATCAGGATCTAGATCAATAACTTTTGGAGATTTGTCAGACTAAACCTGACTAAAGACTAAACCTTTGCACTATACTTTTTTTTCTCATGATATCCTGTCAGTCACACCCTCTTTAAATTGTTTGAACAATCGCTATTGGTCGACTTCTATGACTCCTTTGGACATTGGATGCCTTTCAATGGCGATCGTAGAGAGATGACAGGAAACGAGAGATGTAACAACAGATTAAAATCAGGATCTTGATGGTTGATAGTGTCCATCTCAACCCTTACCTCAGGAGTGTCCATATAGTGCATGCAGTATTTAGACTGGCTACAACACAGAAACCAGTATTTAACTTGGTTTAAATGGAGTAATTCTGGCTCTTTGAAGGAAATTCATCTGAAAACAATTTGTTAGACACTCAACACAGGAAGTAAGACTCAAGTAACCACCTTAAATGTCTGTACATTGGTACTTCTCATCCAGACACCGGTACCCTTTGGGTTCTGTGGTTGATACTCAAAGCCTTCCTGCCACAAAACATTTCCAACCTGTTCCCGACATGAAACAGCAGCATTGCTAAGCTTGTGCACAAAAGCTTATGTTTATGAAAAGACCGGTGATGTGTGTTTGCTCTGACATGGGACGTGAACTCCTGTCTCCTGGACCAAAGTCATGGTGTGTGACCTTCTGAGTCCGGATGAGCTGCCAGAGGGGAATCTGCCACAGTGGCAGCATTTGATGGCCTGGGACTGAGATACAAAGTTCTGTCAAATAAATTAGGCAATTAGATGTGAAAAATAAAGCTTGACCAAGAACAGGAAAAGTCTGTTATAGGTCAAGCTCCAAGTCTTTGGACTCTGCATTCCCCATGTCCCCACCTTTTAATTTTTTATGGGCCCTCCATGCCTTGTAAAGATGCCTTTCAAATTGCATGATCTCAGTTTGTACAGTGGGTTTTCCATTAAAAAAAGTCTCCAAATCTGAGCCAAGATACCCCCTGACAACACCAGGGTTGTTTACTTAGGCTTCACAAACCTCTTCCAGAACCAAAGAAGGCATTATACAGCTGCTTTCATTGGCTGACCACCACAATCCATGACTTGTAAACTGGCTATGATCTAAATCTGTCAAGTTCCCCTTTTGGTTCCTGAACAGAACGATCCATGTTTCCATGGCCTAGAACGGGACACATAGCTGCGGAGTTCCTCCGTGGTTAGTGTTGGACTGCAGCTGCTTTGGGCAGAACTTCACTGATCTGTGGCAGAGTGTCGCTGAAAATGAGCATTTCATGCTGAGAAAGGTGTGGATAAATAAAGGGCTAAATTAAACTAATTAACAGAGGTGTCCCTGAGATTGTAAAGGTTGCCGTGGGTTTTGACATTCACATCACAGTTACTGTACTGGGAGAATGCAGCCGAAAGCACGCTGTATGAATTCTTACTGCATATATGTAAAGACCCGTCAACACATTCTATGTGCAAATTAGTTTAAATAATCCAAGAATTTGTTTTGTATTTGGATTATACAGCCATTATAAAGTTTAAGGATGCTCAGCACATACGGATCCATTTAATCTTTGCTTCTCCACAAGGGTTTGTGAAGAATTAGTAATCTGCTATAACACATTTCCAAAAACAGCTACTCTACAGTAACAAGAAAAATATCCATGTTTCATAGGGTTGTGAGCATATAGTAATCATGGATATGTGGGTTAAACTCTGCCTGTATATAAACATTTGTTATGTGGGCCTCGTGTTACAGCTCATGTGTCTGATGGCATTTTCTGAAGGATATGAGATCAAATTAATAAACCTAATAAGGGAACAGTGGGGAATATTTTACACTAAGTAACTGATGCTATTGGAAGCTGGCATTCTGCACACACAATGCAACTATGTTCTTTGTAAAAATCGTCTGACATTATTGACACAATATTGAAAGGATAAAGAGTGTTAAAATAAAAAAATACAATAAAAGTAAAAATCTTATATCTAAACCAAGTAGTATTTTACCATTTCTGTATCAGTTTATGGATCACGAAAATGTGTAATGAATCATCATCACTCTGTATTCCTTAAAGAACTATGATGATCTATGCTGCAAGAAAGACACAATATTTATGAAAGTGGTGCAAGATGACCGGAGAAAATGGAGAAAAAGAGCTGTGGTGCTCCTGTTTTGCTTAAAAACTACAATGACCACAATGCACTGTGCCACATGGACCATTAAACTCGCAAGCTGGAAACATATGGAACCAGTATGGTGGCCAGCTGGTAACAAGTGATGTCATATCACAGCTAAACAGTGCTCTGAAATGTTTTAGAAAAAAACTCTTTAGGAGAGAAATAAACAGGATAACGCTCCATATTTGCTCAGGACTTCCTAGTTTTACAGTTTAATGTGAGATTTTTCAGATTTTTACAGCTAAATGTAAACTATTGGATATTTCTGAGGACATTTTGGACGAGAAATCGGCCGTGCAGCAACAGAATCTTGGTTGGTATTTGATCAGTACTACACAATGATGTAGCATGTATGTTAAATACATATCACTATCACTCACTTTTCCTTCTATTCTTTGTTGCCTCGTGTCAAAATTCCACATTCATTCCAAAACCGATAGTGTATAAACTGATGAGTCACTCAGACCAGCTTCTGACCACAGAGAGAACATCACTAATTCCTCTCTAATCATTTTTTCCACTTCATTTGCCTTCTCCCTGGGTGTCCAGGGTGTTTGTTGGTCCGCTGGTCTGGAGAAGGTCAAGTCTGTTGCTCTAGAGCCGCGTTCTGAGCCAACATAAGCACAGACACTTTCCTCCTTAGCAAATTGGCCCTCAGCAGAAGGCTTTCATGCTCTGGCTGCATGCTGCTCTCCTGCTAGCATGCTTCGCTTTAGCATGTGCAGCCAAGACAAACTATCAGCATTTAGGTCTCGGGGTGGTGTGGAATAAGACGTATGTGAAGCTGAAATGGGTTGATTTCCTGTGAAAACACCCAGTCCATTATTTGGGTTTCAAGCTGTAAGGTTGCCAGATTGTGCGCTAGTCCAACAGAAAACAGATCAGCTCTGTGGAGCACAGATGGCGCAGCATATGGGTGAGTTCAACTTTGAAATGACTCAAAATATCCCATTTGTCCAAAACCTATTATTCAACAAAAAGAATAAATGGAGTGTAAATCCACATTTCTTAACAAGATATTTTTAACACATCTGTGTGACTCATTTTGGGCACCACGTACTATATCTGTGCTATTTTTCAGCACAGCATGCCTGAAAGGTAATATGTACCTTCTTCATAGGGTAACAATGTTGTAGAACTTTGTGTGCAGGGCCTACAAGAGTTTACAGTAGCTGCAGTGCCAGAAAATACATGGATGGACATTAGAATGAAAATGATGTCACTCACATGCCTTAGTCTTCACTGTCACAGCTGACCCAGCTCAATTTAACATCCATGGGAGATTTGAGTGACAGGAGATGGGTGGTAGTGATCGACTGCGTGGCTATTGTTGGTTGCATCAGCGTGCTATCATGACTATTTTGACTATTATGGCTATGCTATTTTTTTTCGCAGTATTTCAATAATGTTCTTGCAGTATTTCTACACCATTCTTGCATTATTTCCACACTGTTCTTGCAGTATTTGCACACTGTTCTTGCAGTATTTGCACACTGTTCTTGCAGTATTTGCACACTGTTCTTGCAGTGCACTGTTCTGGCAAAGACCTCAGTAAAGGTTCTGTTGCGTGGGCTGCTAACAGTGACCTGAAGCTAAAGATTGCAATTAGCAAACGTCTCATAAAACATGAAATTATTTAAGTATATAATTTTTTCAGTTCTGATGAAAACAGTACTGTGTTGTAACTTAATCTGCATAATTAATGGAAATGTTACAGTGCAAAGAGATGCAATGCTTTATTCAGCACAGTTGGATTAATCTGCCCTCATCTCCTGTAACAGGTTTCCACAGGTGAAATGGTTTTGGTTAGAAACAACAAGTGTTGTTCTTTTAAACCACAGTAAAACCTCAGTCTATGTCCGAACCTCTTGAAATGATGAGCCTAAATCAAACATGCGATTCTTTGAATTGTCCAGGCTGCAGAATTCAGAAGCAGCGACGAATGTATGTATGTATGATAGAGAGACCACAGAACGACAGCTTGAGGCTGGTGGCTGAACACAGATAGATGGTTCCTTATCTCGGTGTGTAAAGCTATTTGATCTCGCCTCAAAGCTCCCAGTTCACTTCAAATAAAAGACATTTCAGATTACTTTAAAGAGATGTTAGTACATGTACCCATTGTGAGAGGAAATCACTTTATTGATGTTTCAGAGTGTGATATATAATCCAAGCTGGTAATATACACAGGATTTTAGTTGCTTTTAATTTCAAACTGGACGACCATTTTTACAAAAGTCAGTCTGCTATTGAAAGTTACTGTGGCACAAAACCTGACTTTCTACGCTACGGTCTGCTGGGGGGGGGCAGCTGGGCAGCAGGCTGGACTCTCTGGAGGAAGAAGGTGCAGGTGATCCTGGACAATATCGATCATCCCCTCCACAACATCCTGGAAGGTCTGCAGATGACGTCTTACCTCGCCGCTGTGCAGGACTGAATGGTTCAGGAGATCCTAACAAATTATTATACGGCACCTCAGGAAACAGTTAACACTTAATGTCAGTATCCCTCCAGCCAACAACCCTGTGAGGGGAAATCACCAGGAAAGCTGACTACATTTAGAAAAAAAAAAAAAGGTTATGATTGCACCCAAGATGTAAGAAAGTCTTAGATGTTCAGTGTTGTTCAGATACATCCTGGATCCTTGAGGATTATCTCATAATTGTGGGGGGAAAAAAAACAAGAATGTCACAGAAGCTTAAAACCAATAATAAAAATTCTAAAATAAAGAATATAAAAAAGAGTAAAGACAGATTCTGCCTCTACCTCGCTCGTTCTCTTCCTGACTTTCCATCACCCTCCCTGCCTCTCTACCCCCCCCAGACTGGAGGTTTTTCATACCAGGCAGATGGCTTCAAACACCAGGTATCCCCAAGGGGGAGCCTCACAAGGAGTTCCTGGATACTCCAGGCCTGCCTGAACTGCAGGGGTGGGGTATGTGCAAAAGAATGGACCGAATAAATTCATACATAACTCAGATTCCACCTTAATGCACAGAGTTGCTCAAAGCAAAATGGAACGAAGCACGAGGGGGGAGTGCTGGGGGATCGAGGGACACTGAGTGGGTGAAGGAGAAATGGAAAAGGGAGAGAGGCATATATACCAGGAGAGCAGATGTCTCACAGATCTCAATGCATTTGCGAGATAGGAGAGGGAATAACGGCTTCAGACGAGGGAAATTGCAAAGGAACAAGTATCACCTTCCTTAACTTGTGACAGACGGATCACAGGAAGCACAGAGCAAAAGGAATGAGAGGAGACGCCTTGAGATGTACCCACATAACCTGACTTATGAAATCCAATTTCAAATGAACATTTTCATACATGAAAAACAAATAAGTTCACTGCATTTGTAATGAGTTTATTTACCTGGAGATTAAACTGCAGGAATCTTTTATAGCGACAGTAAAGTTATGACATTCATGCATAACAGACCCTGAGGCAGAAGAGGTGTGTAGAAAGTTTGCACCGGTTTGATCCCTGCAATCCTCATGTGTGCTCATCAGGACAATAGGTTTGCTTTTTTTTTTTTTTCATCTATTTTTCACTTCCATGTTGACAGATTTGTCTGAGTTGGATTCAGTCGCCTCATGCTTCAGACACTGATTCAAAAACAGTCAAAATTGTATCACCATCATGTGGTAATGCTTTTGTATGCAGCACTGTCTGCAAAATAAAGGAATGAAAAAATCCTGAAAAAAAAGGAATTAATTAAAAATGTTCAAACCATCAATGAATGCACCTGGAAAATTAAGAAAATGGAGAAAATGGGCTCATTTCGTACATTTCGTTCAGTACATCTGATCCAAATCCAACAATAACGTCTCTCTTTCCAGGAAAGTCTCAGAAATAGACCTAAATCTCTAATTCTCCATTTTCTTGCACTTAACTCAGCCATACAGTCTATGTCCATGAGGTAGAGCTGCAGCATCGGGGTGAATCTGTTGGCTCGACACTGCAAGTGACACTCTGAATTTCATCCTTTGCAGAGCAGCAGAGTAAAATAAATGATCTACCTTACTTGGAAATATTGAGTCAATCGGTTTCCTGACGTTTTTAAGTCAAGTTATTAAAGTGTGTTTTATGAGTGAGGCAGGTTTTGAAGAAAATGCATCTTTTTTTTTTTTCAAAAACTCTCCATTGGGAGTCTGACAATGTTATAAAAGCCAAAAGCTAAATCAGGATGAGATGCTGGACGTCTGTATGACATCATCATAACATTTCTCAGTACATTTTTTCATCATTATCATTCAGGTAATTGTTAAGTTTGCCTGCAGAATTGACTCGTCTGCTATTAAATGATAAATCCCAGACATGTTATGAATGAAAACCCTCTAGACACACATGAGGAACTCTTATTTGTGTGAGCAATGGTGATAAATTTCGATCTTCGCTTTGCCTTCACTGTTTTCAAACAATTGCTCACTCTTTAAAAACCAACCAATTGCCTCACACAGATTTGTCTCCTCTGAGCTTTTCGCCTCCGTCCCGCTGCCTCAGTGCTCGTTTCACAGTCGTAGCTGTGCAGAAACAAATTTATTATCGCCCTTAGTATTTCTGACAGACAATCCAGCAGACGCTCGGGGTCCTTGAAGTGCAGAAAGGCCTTCCCCAGCGCTGCACTCCCAGCAGGTCTGCCAAGTAAATTTACTGCCACTGTCGAAACTTCTGTCAGTTCTCAAGGGGAGAGAAAGGAGACAGAGAGAGATAGAGAGAGAGAGCAGTATGGGGCTTTTCTTCCACAGATGCCCGGACATGCAGTCTGTCCGACCCAGAGGGCCTTTGAGATCAGCCTGCTCCTTAACAATTGTCTCATGGAGGCTCTGAGAAGAACGGCTGACAGAGTCTGAATGGAGACACCAAAGCTCACATTAAGTCGAGCAATGAAATTCTCATTTTCACCTTCTTGCTGTAGCACGAAAACAGTTTCTGCTGAATTTCCTTGCCAATACACACACACATACACACACATACACACACATACAGACACACACCCTTTAGTTTGTGTTGCTAGCGCATCTGCAGCTGCTAATGAGAAACACAGTCTGCAGCAGTGGATCCACAGAGCCCTGCTGCTGCTCTGCGTTCAGGCGTCCTGGACATGGGTGAAAACAACCCCGTGCTTTTAAAAGCAGCTCAGAACGTGAACCCATTCATTCCAGAGCCAGACACATACCTTCACGTCCCGTCCAAACATAAAGGCGGGGGACGGAGAGACGGGGGCAGCTCCGACAAAGGAGCCCTGAGCCGCCTCCCCCTTTCACACAGGTTCCCAGTCTAAGGAGGGAGAATGAATCCCCTCTTCACCTCAGCCCTTTTGTTTCTGTTGCTTATCATCTACAGCCATCCCAGGGTGACAGCAATGTTTGGTTCCATCTCTGCTGCCTTGCAGTTAAGACTGAAGTCAACAGCAAACAAAAAGGCATCTTTGGGAATGATTTGCTCCTTAGGTTTAAAAAAAAAAAATCACCTATTAAAGTGTATATTTCCATTCCATCCTGGCGGTAAATATTCAATATGTATTTTTGAATGTTTTTTGTATTTTATTTCGATTTTTCGATATAAATCAGAGCAAAACAAAGCCTCACAATCTTGATTGCAAAAAAACAAGACAGAACATTTACCCCCAAAACACCTTTACCTTAAGTTTTACCTTCATATCATGTTAAATATGCCTCCATCTTTTATCCTTCATCAACTGAAACTTCAACACGATCAGAGTCTTTAGATTCTGACCAAAGGTGGGATTATTGTCCTGCTGTGTTCAGGTCAGACTCCTACATGTCTGTCCAATGCTCACCGTACAGCAGCTAAATAATAATCTCCACCTTCAAATACATATTTTGATCCATATAACCTGTGATCTGCACCAATGGATACACACCGTGTACCAGCACCACAAAAGTGTGGGATTTTGTGCATCATGATTTACAGATTATTTCCTGAAAAAAAAATCTTAGCATTACAAAAGAAAAGTAAAAAAAAAATAAATAAATAACAGTTTACTCTGCTGGCATTTTGTTCTCAGGATTGGACATAATTTAACTCATTAAAATATGACTCCTGATTGGATATCTGCAAACCATGCCTCTCTTCTGCAGCAGGACGATGGTGCGACGTAGCCGTCATCACCTCCACCATGTGAGGGTCAGCACTACGTGAAGACTGTCTGCTATTGGTCAGTGTCAAAATGAAGATGAACTCGTATCGAAATATCATCAGATTTATTTTTCTGCAAATTTCAACTTTTTAAATGGCAGCATGATGAGCTGTGCTGCTCAGTTTAACGGTCAATAATGAATCACCTCAGGTGACGCCCGTCAGATACATTACATACATTGTATGGTACAATTCTTATAAAGCAAATAAAATGAACAGAGTGCACCGCAAACATTTAAATAAAGTTTTTCCTCTTCAGCCATATAAATGTTCAGAGCAGGTGCTGTAATGATCCTTTCCACATGTCCAAATTAAGTCTCCCTCCATAAGAAAGAAGCATTCCTTCATGTGAGAAACAGAAATGTCTCAATATTGGCTTTAAAGGTCAGGAAGCTTCTCTTATTCTTCTGTTAGACTCATTCTAACCTGCTGCTTATGTGTCCTTTAAATACTGTAGGATAATCCAGTGAGTTCAGAGGAAAGGGAGGGGAGAGATGCTTTAAGGCGACCTTGAGAACCTTCACAACACCCAGAGCCTGTTCAGTCCCAGTAACAGTCCTCTGACTAAAGCCAAGGTTGGCCATAAAACACTTGATATTAAAAGCTTGGACAAAGGGGTCACGATTTATGGCGTTTTTTTGAAGCAAGCTCTCAGACGCTGTTGTTGCTTGTGAAGGGGGGGGGGCTTTGTAAAGAGACATTTATCATTTCAATGAGTATTTTAGCTGTAGTCCAAAGGGAGAAACACATGTGGCGTCTGGTAAACAGTTGAAATTTAACACCCAGATGAGACAAATATTCATAAATAAACATTTCTACTTCTCGTCTTCTCTTGGTGTCGTTTATCAAACTGACTTCCAACAGTAAATAATGTTCAAATTCTTCATCACCACATAAATTAGACTCATTGGCAGTATAAGTGCTCAAAAACCACATTTATTTTCACTCATACATCAGGTTGCCAAGCACCGGTTTGGAGAGAGAACGACCGACGTCTGCAGCCACCAGAAAATTCTGAGAGCTGCAGAAATATCAGGTTTAACGCGTGGCGTCCTCTCTCGTCCTCTCTCGTCTTCCAAACACATTTAACAACCATTTTACCAGATTTTTTCGAGTGTCGACCGACTCGCTGCTTTTGGCTGCGCCTCTCTGCGCTAATTCCACCAACAGATGTTAAAATTCAGCTACAGAGAGGAAATGTGAAAGAAATACTGATCTGTCCAAACTGTGAAACAGGAGGAGAGAATACTGCAGCCAGCACAGACGTCCTCCTTCATATTTCATGCCTCCTACTGTGGGGGGGGGTCACGTTTCCCTCCATCCACCACCAGGAAATGCTTTACTAATTTCATTTTCACTTAATTTTTTAGCAGGGGCCGACATGGAATGGTGAGGGAAAAAAGAATTATTTTAAGTAGCACTTTTCCATGCATGCTTTTGGAGGCCCAGAACAAAAAGAGAAAGAAGAAAACAAAGACTGTGATATGATTTAAGTACATTAGTTAGAGGTACTTTGCATGTGAGGTATCCTCATCATTATTAATGCATCATGTTGCATTATTTTGGTGAATCTAAGTGATGTGATTTGGATGCTGCTCTGGCCATGTTGCCATCTTGGTGGCATTTTGGAGTATTGTTCAGCCTCATTCTGCACCGTTTGTGTTTTGGTTCTTACTTTTCACGGCCTGCTGAGGGACTACAGATGCAAATTAGCTTGAAGCTATAATCTGGTACAGTGCATCAAATGGAAACATTTCTGTTTGAACTGTATGCTGTCCCTTTTCTTAAATGAAATTAGTAAAATATGCAAGATGGGAGTTTGTACAGGTTTTCCAATCAAGCATTTGTGTGACGGTTGGTGAAGATAATTCAACAATCGTTACAATCATTCCTATTAATCATCATTTGTTTCTTATTTTAAAAAAAACAGCTTGATGTGTTGCTTTCTGCTACAAAAGGAGAACCAATCTTAAACGACCACCTTTGTGACTTTGCTATTATTCTGGCCCTGCCCACCCACACAGGTGTTTTCTGTTATTCTGGCCCCGCCCACCCACACAGGTGTTTTCTGTTATTCTGGCCCCGCCCACCCACACAGGTGTTTTCTGTTATTCTGGCCCCGCCCACCCACACAGGTGTTTTCTGTTATTCTGGCCCCGCCCACCCACACAGGTGTTTTCTGTTATTCTGGCTGATCAGATGTTTGCTCAGGTTGAAGGTATTCGAGATCAGCACAGATCATATTTTTTGTCCCGAACCTTTTAAAACTGTCTCTGTAATAAATCTAATAACTAAATTGATTGAAAGACAAATCAGAAAAATTAACACAACAAATAACAAAAGTCATGTTTCCTTCAGCTTTGACATGGAGAAACTTAAACTCTCAGTAAATGTTGGCCATTTTATTTCATCTTATTAATTTAAATACATTTTTCAAAGTGTTTTTGAAGGAATGCAATGATCCAGGTTTTCATTTATGGTGGCTGATCTTCTTCTTTTTTACCAGGAGACACACTGACCAGTCTGCTTGTATTTCTCAGGGTTTGGTGGCTTTACACTTCTACAGGGTCACTCTGTCCTGAGGAACAGTCTAATCAGGCAGCAGAAGTGAAAACACCTGTGTGTGAGAGTGTATGGCTGTGTCAGGCCTGAGTCAATGGCTTTTTCATCTATTTGATTTTGTGTGAACCGAGATGTTTCTTTGTTTATTATGAGAGGTCAGTTTGAGGAGAAGCAGCGGCTCCTGCTGTACGGGAGAAATTAAAATGAAAAAAATAAATAAATGGAGTTTGACATTTTTAGATTCGATTTTAGAAACATTTAACTGTTAAATAGTGTATATGTACATTTTTTTGTCCCTTCATGATTGCCATATTTTGTCTTCATTCGTCCATCGTGTCTCATCCTCGCTTCATATTTGATGTTTTTCTCTTCCTTTCTGTTCTTGATTTGTTCATGTAAAAATGTTTTATTCGATTCAGATTGGATGTTCTTTACTCAGATAGAATGATTGCACAGACCTGAGGATGATAATGCCAGACATTTTACCAATTAGGGCCATGTTATGTTTGTTTGTCAGTATGTGCTTTTCCAGAGTCCTTCTGGTTTGTTTGTTTGTTTGTTTGTTTGTTAGCAGAATTACACAAAAACCTCTCGACGGACTTCCACAAAACTTTGTGGAGGGGTGTGGCCTGGGCAAGGAAAGAGCTTTTTAATTTTAGTGCATATCCAGGATTTAAAATATAATTTCCTTTATCATTGTGAGATGGTATTTTATAATATTTTCCCTACTGAGCCAATCTCTATGAAGGGATGAGGCATGGGTCGGGTAAGTCAAACAGACATGTAAGGTTGTGTGGCCTTGACTGGGGTTTGTGTCATTCTAGTTCCAGTCTGCTCCATTTCAAAGGTCTGACAGCCTAAACAGGCCACATTCATGCCCCCCTCATGCCGTTAATAATGAAAACTCTGTATACATCCTGCACACAGAAGAGCTTCAGATGGCAAAGCTGAGGGAAAAACAAACAAACAAATATGCATTTTGGGGGTAACACACACCGCGCAGAATACACCTTTACTTAAAGCCTGTCAAAGCGGTCAGTCTCCTCCCCCTGACCCGGACCCTCCCCCGGGCCTCGCTGCTGGAACAAAGCCCCAACTGTGTGTGCCTGTTCTAGGGAGTCAGCCTGGGAGAACGCTGGGCCGCCTCCACCGTGGCTACGATTAAGGCCATTTGGGCAAGCTGAGGTTGGGTGGAAGGGTCGGGGGGTTGGGGGTTTGTTGGGGGATATAGAATCACGGATGGGGTGTGTGTGGGAACCGTGCCCTGGCCCGCCTGTCCACTTGTGAAAAGGGCCAGTGCGCTGCCAATTTGCAATGCAGATCTCCCCCTTTGCAGGCTCACTTTGGGAAAAGGCTCTTGAATGGCTGGCACAAAGCAGGCCTCCGCTGATGGCAAATGTCATTCCCATTTTGATTCTTGACCCCCTTCTTTCCAAACTCAGTCTGCTCCTCCAGAAGAACCCCTCCTCCTTATTGTGTCCTGCAGTCGCAGCCCTCGCTCTGCTCCTGGATCGCCACATCAGATTCCACAGAGAAAAAAAAGACAACAAAGTTCAGAGCTCCCATTCACATCGGGGGCACTAGTTGTCATTCACACTGAGACGGTGTGAAATACGTCCGGATAAGAATGAGAGAAAGGAGCGGTGGAAATTCCCTCCTCTGTTCGATGAGAAGCATGCGTTGTTAACTATTGCGGTCATTATCGTTACACTCTAATTTGTCACTAAGCCATTTAACTCCGGCGGCTAAATAAATAGATAAATAACAAAGCCGGGTTGGCACTGCTGTAACTTGGTGGAGGAGGAAGAAAAGGCCTTTCACATAACGCGTCCACTGAAACGCAAATAAGGGCAAACTGGGAATGAGCGAAAGCCTAAATGTTCCTCCTCCATGGAAAACTTAATCCTTTCAGGTTCTCATGCAGAGACAAAGAAATCAGACATACAGACGATTAAACTGTTAACTTTAGCGTCGGCAAGCTCTCAGAGGAAAAAAGCTGCTGGAGGTTAAATTCAGCACAAAAAAAAGGCAAAATTAAGGACATTTTGACATTGAATGTTTTCATTTTATTTCATAGAGTCAAGACTTCCAACATAAAAAACTGTTGGCATGTTAAATGTACCTCGCCTGCCGCTCCAGGGACGTCCAGGCCACTGTAAGGAAATCAGGTTTGTCTTCATTTGTCCTGATTTTATCTTCCTAAAAAGCAAAAGGAGACTTTGATTTGTGAATTTTCATGAAACGTGAGTCAAGAGAGCTAAAATCAAAACTGTATGATAATCATAATTCTGTACAATTTCACTCTCGACTCTGCAAATTAGAGCTCTGATTTATTTTTTTGCATATCTTCTTAAATTCACGTTCATAAAGTGTTTGCATACAACCTCATACTCAAATGTTCTTTATTAAAAATTGCAGAATAATCTCAGCTCTCTGTAAAATGAGGCCCAGTTTCTCCCTTTATATTCTGCAATGACTGCATCCTTTATATTCATATATCTAAATTTAACAGAAACAAAGATTAGTTTTCTTAGTTATTTTAAGGTTTCTGTCAACACTTACTGTCATTGTTTCTCTAGACGACTTAAATTTTTTTAGCCCTGGAAACCAGAGTTTTTCCCAAGGATCCATTACAGAGCATGGCTGGAGCCCAGTTTGTTTTCCTTTCAAACTGGATGAATTCCTCGCTGAGACCCCCAGGATGTGGTCAACGTACAGCATAATCGATTAAAAACAAGATTTCTGGAGCAATCAGCGACCTTTGCTCGCAGAGTGTAATCAAGAATCCCCGTCTCGGTGTATCCCTCTGAGATGTGCGTGTTTCAAAGGAGGGGTCGGATCTCACGCCCAGCAGCGGATTATGATTCAACTGACAGGACCACGTCAGCTGCTCCGTGAAGTGAACCTGAACCTGAACATAAGACACGCTGAAACCCTTGTGTCCCAGAATGGAGCTTGACATGTTAACAGTGGAGGACAACTTCAATTTATGGTGACATGACTGGATTTTTTTTCCCCCCCTTGCTTCAACGTGGTGTGATTGAGCTCATATCAGAACACAGTTGAAATAACCTTTCAGGTCAAATAAACATACCATCAATTTCAGTCAACTATTTTGTCATAAAACAAGCATTATTCTAACTTTAAAAGTGTAGTTTTAATGAGCTGAGGAATGTTTGTTACCGAGCTGAAACGAAGCTTAATGCGCCTCATAGCTCCAAAAGCCGAAAAGAGCTTTTTTTTTTCATGATTGGGGAGCAGAAATAAAGTGTCTGTGAACTCCGCGAGAAGGCAGAAGGATCTATTTTCACCCCTTAGAAGTGCCATCACTTGGAAGGTGGAGGAACACGCTCTAAATCGCATCCCGGTGAGCTGTGTCGCGGCTTGAATGTCATCACCGCCAACAGCCCAGCATGGCTCTTCAAAACTCCCCTCGCTGCCTCCTGCTACAGACGCCGCTCGGCACCATTTGGCTTCCCCATCATCGTATTCTTTTCAAGTGTTTGTATTTGGCTCAGCTGGTCTAGGTTACACTTTGGGTGCTTTGAAGCACTTAGGGAATAGATGAATATGTTTTTTTTCCCCCCCTCATCATTTGGCATCTTTGGCAAGAGCGAAAATGCGGCAAGTATGCAGGATGCCAATGATTTAGCAGACCCTTCACTTGGAGCTTTAGCTTAAAGCTATCACCTAGAAGTCTCTGATGTTTTGATCGGAACCTTTTCTTTCTTGCAATTGCTCTCAAATCACAACTTATTCTTCTTCACGTGAAGTTTCGCCTGTCAGAAAGAATTCATTTCATCTTATGGAAATAAATGTGTCCTGCTAGTGAAAGCAGATTATTGAGATATTGACTGCGACTAATTTGTGAGTTGCAGCCTTGTCAAAAATGCTTCGACAGTAAATAACTCAGAAGCGATGATAATAAGCCCTAAGTTCCTTCTTTACAGCTACACCACTGTCTGTACTGCTTGACTCAATTACTTCAGCATGTTCCTACAATTCTCCCCCATCACTCTCCCCCCCCCAGACCATCCGAGACTGGACATCCAATGACATGCATGTAATGTGGAGCTTGTGCAAAGGGATCATGTGAGTGTTAGAAAATGAAGCGGAGCGAATTTAAATTGCGGCGAAGGCGAGAGGAGGGAGGCGGGGTGAGGGGCGGATGATGACTTATAACTTTTGTCTCGTGAACATTTTAAGAGTTGTTTTTTTTTAGGAAAAGCACACTTTTGTTCCGCTGCAAGCTGCTTTTGGGAAAAGTTTGCATTTGGGGAAAAACAGTCATGACCTATGCAGTCAAACTTTGGGGAGGGGGGGGAGGTTGGGGGCATCACGGACCTCTGTGACCTCTGTAATAGGCGCATCACTCCAGAGTCAGTGGGACACCAATAAAAACATCAGTCACACTCAGGAGGTCAAAGAGGAACCGCAGCAGGACAGCTCAGTTTAACCAGAAGGGACAGGCTGAGAAATGGTGTGTTTCAAAATCCTTTATTGCCAATTGGTTCAACTGCAAAGGCTCAAAAAGATAGTTTGGTGTCATGTAGTTTGCTTGGAGTCCCCAGAGCCTCCCCATGTGTTTGAAAAGAATCGTGCACGGGTGCCAGTGCAGCTGACGGTATGGGACAGGAATTCAAAAGTGGCCAAGTCTGTTGGTCCACAAGCTGAACTGGTCCAAAGTTAGCTTCCTTGTATAAAGCAAGACCCCAGAACAGAGCAGGGCTATGCAAGAAAAATGGCGTAGTGGCCAATGGTGGGTCAGTGGAAGGAAAATATTCTCAGAGAGTCATTATCATTTCTTTTGTCTTATTCATGTTTGCAGAGTCGGCTGTCTCAGCCAGACATGAATTCTGACATATGCTCCCGGCATGGCCCAAATATGTGAACGCCTCACATTTTTTTGCCTTATTATAAGTGAACATTTTTCACTAGAATTGACTTGGTGCCATTTTGGAAAACAGTTTCCATTTCTCATAATACACCGGTGGCTATCAGTGTTCAAGGAGTCACTGCCAGACTTTTTGGCCCACGGCCTGTTTGAACCGTGGCTGCTTCGACAACCATGCAGTCACCTATCGAGTACCATGACCTCCACATCCTAACACATCACTTCCTGCTTCAACACTTAACTTGCCATATCTGACTGAAGCAGAATAGATGCACATTAACACCATTCTCATGAGACAACTTTAGAATGGGGGTGGTTCAGGGGCAGTTTTTCATGTGGACGTGGCTGGTGTGTGAGGCGCGCCTCGGAATTGGCTGTGTGCACTCACAGGAAGTGAGGAGTACCCCTGGGCTCCGTTCTCGGCCTGGCTCGGACTCCAGAAGGGGAAGGGGGCTCTCCGTGTCTGGAAAAACAATTCCCTGAGAGCTGCAAATACAGCAATACGGCCACGAGGAAACTTTGGCTGCCTTCCAAGGCTAACAATTAAAATGAGCAATGTGTTAAAAACCATACAGGGGTGACAAAGTTCCATTACTTTACAATGACGTCTTCAGCTTCCAAGGGGTGTGAGTGAAATCTTTAAAATTACACAAAGTACTGCAGTTTTGAAACACAAATGGGGGTGAGGAGGTAACAGGAGATACAGAAAACCCTGCAAATATCCCAACTCAGCATTTTAGCTGATGTAAAATGTTAATGCCGTTTGATTGGCTGTATGCTGATTTAAACCTCGCAGGTCCTTGTTATACAATTTTCACAAGATGCATGAGATTATCACAGCAGAACCGACAAGGAGCTGAATAATAATAGTGTAGTTGTGATGAACAGTACTGCCGAACAAATAGACTAAGAACAGCATCAAACGATGTCCATGCATGATGCATGAGTAGTAAAAGGATGGGGGGGGGAGAATAATGCAGGCAAGGACCTACTGAGGTCTACATCTAAATACATTTCCTCAGGTAAGCATATCTCTTTCCAAATCATAGCACAATTCAAAGAAACAATCTATATGTGGCTGCAGATGTAATCTAAGACACATAAAACCCCAATCTACTCTTTGACTCCATCGTTATGTTGACGACATGGTCTGCAGTCAAACATGAGAGGATTAGGGAATAAAAGGAAAAGCAAGCTTATTATTATTATTATTATTATTATTATTATTATTATTATTATTATGCTTATTCAAGTGATGTCAGTCAGTCAGTAAGGAAAGAGGAGGAGGAGAAGGATGATAGCTGTGATTAGAACAAACTGGATGTTTGTAGGTGTCGTGGTTCTGTTTTATTTTGAAAGGGTATTTCCATGTGTTGTTTTTTGCTTTGCATTTCCTGTCTTTTTTTGTGATCTGTTTTAATCTTCACGTTTTCAGTGCTAGTTCGTTCCCTCTCCCTCTGGGTCCATGTTTCCCCTCTTAGTTTATTGTTACACCTTTCTTGTGTTTTCCCCTTTAAGTTTTCCCTGCTCATTTTTCCCTCCACTGTGATTGCCTGATCATTCCCACCTGTCTCTGATTGGCTCCTCCTCCCTGTGCCACCTGTTCTCCATCTCCTCTGGCTTCCCTCTGTATTTAGTGTGTTTCCTACCCTCCTGGTCAGTTTGTCTGCTTTGTCTCCTGTGTTACTTATTTTCCTTGTTAATTCATGAATTGTTTTGGACCTTGCAAGCTATTTGGATTTTTATTGGTGGATTTATTATTGTTGGCCTTTTCAGTCTGACTATTATTTTCCTTAAGGACATAATTGACATATTTTGTTATGCATCGTGCCTGCTAGCGTTGACCCTGGGTAAGTTATGAAAAGCAGTTTTTGTCCAGTTCTTTTTTGTCTACAGTGCCTCTCGTTTTGTCTGCATTTAGGTCCTATTTTGAACAGCTCGTAACAATGTAGACAGATGTAGACATGCAAA
This sequence comes from Chaunax sp. Z400, assembly GCA_037577475.1. Taxonomy (NCBI): domain Eukaryota; kingdom Metazoa; phylum Chordata; class Actinopteri; order Lophiiformes; family Chaunacidae; genus Chaunax; species Chaunax sp. Z400. The sequence goes on from CM075198.1 coordinate 2,422,913, forward strand.
CAATGGTGCAGTGATCATGAAATGAGACATAGGGCTTTGAAAATGTGTGAATTTCGAGATTATAGCTGTCTGAATTATTTCTCACTTGGATCAGACAGAAGGGAGTGATTATGGACATTCTGGGATATTTCAGGTGTGTGTGGAGCAAGGAAGCTGACAAGATTCCAAGAAGAGGTGAAGGAGAGCAGGAAATCTGTGTTTAAGCTGTGAAGAGGAGAGACTACCTTTTTTGGTTGTTTGGTTGGATTCTTGGTTGGTTGATTTCTTGGTTGGTTGGACCATTTGTTGGTTGGCTGGTTGCTTCATTTGTTGGTTGGTTGGCTGGTTGCTTCATTTGTTGGTTGGTTGGCTGGTTGCTTCATTTGTTGGTTGGTGGTTTGATTTGTTGGTTGGTTGGTTGTTCGGTAGGATTATGCAAAGAAATAGGCAGTCAAGAACTCCAGGGATTTATTTCACATTTTTTAACATTGCGAGACAAAATGTTTTTTGACATTTTCTCTAATAACGCAAAAACAACTAAATCAATTTCCATGAAACCTTTTTTGGAGGGGTGGGTCTGGTAGAAACCTGTTTCTGTTTGGTGTAGGTCTGTACTGAGGGGCGAATGCAGGATTTTCTTTTTTACATCTCTCCTTAACATGTCACTAAAGGGCATTTTCCATAATTATGTAAAAACCACTGAACTCTCCAGAGAACCATTCTAGTCCAACCTGTGGTGGAAGGTAGCATGAGAACTTCCAGCCTTGGCAGCAGATATCCCCATACACCTGTGCAAACAGATCTTAGGTCAGTCCTGAACGTCACCAGGCACAGACATAAATATTTTTGATGCTTTATTTGTATCTGACTCTCTCTCACACACACACACACACACACACACACACACACACACACACACACACACACACACACAGGCACATGCAACATCTGTCTGGCTCCCTAGGCAAGCAGCAGCCCAACCAGACATGCCCAATGAAATATGCATGACATGCTAGCATGTGGTATGTCAAAAAAAATGCCATCTCTTCATCCTCCAGCAGCTCAGCTGTTCATTCATTATACATGGATGCTCTGTACACCTTCACTTTGTGCATATTACTACACATACACCTCCTGCATTTGCATCTAGCATGAATTATTATGCAGTAATACTCTAACATACACACTGGACTGTCTCTCCTTTCTCCTCCCAAGCCAGGAAGAGTTCCACTACACTCCCTCCAGAGCATCCCTTCCTTCACAGTATGAAGTCAGTATGGAGACATTCTGGGAAATGAAGTGATTTTATATCTAGGCTCATTTGTTTTTGCTGCTCATGTTAACATCAGCTGGTGTGGAGAATTATTTAACTCGGAGCCAAAGCCTCGCTCACTTTAGCTCTCAGACATCTCTTCCTCTCTTCCTCCCTCTTCGAACGTAGCTGTCACTTCTTTCGAACGTGCCCAGAGTCAGACCGGCAACACATTCCTCAGGATTCTAAATGATCATCCTTAAGCTACTTAGTTTTGTACATAACCTTAATATTTCTTCATCGCCGAAAGAGAAAAAAGGAGCATTTTGTTTCAAATATTTGACAGAAAAACGTGAGGCTGAGAAATGTTCCAGACCCACACAGGTGTTCCGTTTGAGTTACAGCTCAGAGCTGCAAGCGTTGCATCATGTTGTGGATGTTCTGATGAATACAGGTGGGTCGGAAGCTGCTATTCTGCTCTCTCAGGTAGATCTGTACGTTGGACCTTCTGGAAAATTAGTTTGGGGTTTTGTGTGAGCTTGTCTGCTTCATTGTGTGTGTGTGTGTGTGTGTGTGTGTGTGTGTGTGTGTGTGTGTGTGTGTGTGTGTGTGTGTGTGTGTGTGTGTGTGTGTGTGTGTGTGTGTGTGTGTGTGTGTGTGTGTGTGTGTGTGTGTGTGTGTGTGTGTGTGTGTGTGTGTGTGTGTGTGTGTGTGTGGATAGAAAGGTAAAGAGTGATGTATTTCATACACCATGTATGCATTAGTAGAGGTTCAATAAAATACAATTCAAAAAATCTTTAAATTAGACATTGGACTAAATAAAAAAAAAAAAAACAATATTGCATTGGACCTCAGTGGAGTTTCATTAATGATACCGTTATGGAGTGAAATTGAAATTGATTGAATGCTAACCTAATAACTGAATGCTGGAACTTCAGTCAGTCACTGGCTACACTGTAAAAAAAACAACAACAAAAAAAAAACAGCAAGACAGATACAGTCAAATTACAGTAATTAATCATGCTACCAAATTCCAAGTCATAAACTGTACAAAAACAGCAGATTTTAGTCCAAATTAATGAAACTACAGTAAATTTTTGTTGAGAAATGTTCATTAAACTGTCGAATAATAATATTAGGTCAAAAAACATCAACTACCTTTCAGTTTAATCTGTTAATTTAGGGCTTTGAGAGAAAAACAACCATTCACTCACACTAGCATTCATACACAACCTATGTCCAAAGTAGGATTTGAACCCATAATGTTGCCCACCTCTACACCACTGATCTGTTATAACCCCACACATGTGAGGAGCTTCTGATGCCTTGAAGTCGATTCTCAATGTGGATAATCTCTGAAAAAGGCGACATTGTGTTTGATGCAATGTAAAAAAAAAGAAGCTAAATTTGAATTCAGAATTTGACTTTGAATATAAAAGTACGCATTAATAGCTTAATTAGCTGAGGTTTGCACTCTCTTGAGTGCATTTCTAAGTACTAATTGTTGTTCTTGCACTATTTTTACTTTTTTAATCATCTTACTTTTGTAAAACTTGCACCACTATTTACCAAACAGTTGAATGACCTCAATTGTCACTATTCTATACTATTGTCTATAGTAATGAAAACTCTCTGGTGACTAGACGTCATTTAATGTCTATCTGAAAGGGGAAAAAAACACATCCTTGTAGTTAAAACCAATTCATTACCTTTCTCATGCTGCATGTGCTCTCAGACTATCAACAGAGGGCCTGAACTTCACTCATGAGCCAATAATGTAGGGATAAACTGGGGTCAAAGGTCGCAGGAGGTCTAGGTCCGATCATAATCCTCTCATAAATATACACTCTCGATGATGGACACATTCCTCACTGGAGTATTAACATTTGAGTGGGGTCACTGGGAGGGAGGGCCTTTTAGTTTGGAGGTATAGTTTTCATAATGTTCGGTGGCATCTATATTTTTTGTTTGCAGTTTTTTAGCATAGAATTACATTTGACTGATTAAAGTTATAAACATCATTTAGGCCTATATTTGGAACCTAGCCTGTAAGTAGCCTCCAACAAATTATAGATGGGTTAAAATAAAGAAATTATCTCTTGTGCAATTATTTTAATGACTGCAGTATTTCATAGATCTGACAGATCAAGATCTGTCTCTGGTTTGTTTTGTTGTTGTGGTTTCTATGGTGATTTGTCATCACTCCATCATTTAAATGTACCTGCTAGTATCCTGACTATTTTTTGTGTAAATGAAGCCTCTGTTGTACACATTCAATTTCCTATAGATTTTACTGAAAAATAATATTGCCTAAAACATTTTACTGTCATGTTGTGGCAGCAGGTTAAACACACACCGTTATCTGCATGTTGGTGCCTAAAGAAGGCAGTAAAAACGTATGAAATTCATAAGGCAGACAGTGAAACTATGAGTGAGTCATTGTCTGTTGAAGTTGCCTGTTTTATGCAATGAATATTTCATTGGTGAGTTTCTGTGTGTCCACATTGGAACCATTTCATATCAGTAACTATGATAAATCTGCAGATTTTGTTGGAGCGCTTGTGTTACAAAAAAAATCATGCATGCAGCTTTTTGGTATTACCTCAACGTTTAACACGATACGTGTTAATTAACACATCTAGAACAAAGCCTTTGTAAAGTGGCATCCAGTACAAGTATAGAAACTGTCACTCCTCAGGCCTGTCCGCACATTCATCCATCATGCTATCATGTGCCGACCGTGCATAATGCATCTTTTGGCCAAAGCTGATCCTGTCATCGCTGTGGGGTTTGGGTCCAAGACAACCGCCGTGTGGTCCAGCTGTTACTAACACTCAAAAGTACCCACAATGGTTTGCTTGTGCTGGGAGCGGAGTGGGTGAGTTGTGCTCGCAACATTTAAGCCCTTCCTCGAGACTTGTCATTGCGTCAGTGGTGCACAGCTGTGCTGCAGAAAGCTCTGTGTATTATAACGGGGGGGGGGGGTGACTATATTTCTATACTTAACAATCATACATGTTCCTTAAAACAACAGGCCTTAGTCCTCACTCAAAGATATTCTTAGATTTATTTTTATATATATTTATTTTATATTTCAAGATCAGTTATGAAGGTGTTACGTTTGATTTTATGAGCGATGCTGAGTATTCAAAAACCTCCCTTAAGCAGGTTCTCTGCCACCACCCCCAGATGGAGCGTCCATTCTCCCGGGCGTGGATGTCTTCTGGACCAGCAGACTACCGCCTGATTCTTTAACCCAGGGAACTGTAGCTGTTTGGGGGAGACACTGTGTGGAGAGGCCAAAATCCACAGCTTGAGAGCAAGTCTGCGAAGGCGCGAGGGGCCCAAGCCCCCTTATCCACCGATGTATGCCTGCACCACTGTGCTGTCCATCCTCAGCAGTGCATGGCAACCTTGGCAGATTCCTGTAAGGCAAGTTGAGTTGTTTTGCAGCTCCGTTGGCTCCCGGTCCCTCTGTGTGGAGATCTGAAAATCAGTGACGATGCACACCTGTGCAGATGGAATAGGTAGCTGGGTGGACAGATCTCAATGAGAGTGTGTCACGCTCTCACGTCACTTTAGTCTGTTTTCTGCAAAAAAATAATCACCCCTGTGTTACAGGACACAAGGATGAGAGCATGCATTTTGTGCATGTGTATTTTTATGAGTGAGTATTTGACTGTAAGACAGGTCACAGCTGTCAATATCAAAACTGAGTGTGAAACAGGGACAGTTTGATTAGTGAGCTGATCATTTCTAAAGAGGAACAGCCAAGTTTAACAATCTGTCTCTCTCTCTTCCAGTAATTTGACGTTAACTGTCTGATTTCACACCCAGCAGAGAGGAGAGTCTGCCTCCGGACATGGCAGTGAGATGAAATGGACATATTCCTTTGCGTCTAATCAAACCTTCACTCTGCGTAAAAACGGGGAAAAAAGACCCACGAACCGTGACATTCAAACAAAAGGGTTAATTACTTTTTGAAAAGACGGCTCTTAAACACATTAGTTTCTTTGTAAGTGCAAGTCGTAAAGTTCCCGTCGAGGGTTGCTGAGGCCACAAGATTCACTCTAAATGTAAATAAGTGGTGTTTTAAACGGTTGTTAGCCACACGCTTGTTAGAGCAGGAGATAAACCACGTAGCCGGTTCTCCACGGGTCAAGTCCCTAATTAACCCAGAACAGCTTCGTCATTTTCTCATTCGATTACGGCTGAGAATTCAGCGCTGCAACACAGAGAGATAAATATGAGCTCCTCCAGTCTGCTCTGCCTCTTCCTCCTCCTCCTCCTCATGGCTGATGTAGGACAGATAGCGGCGAGTATAGGTGGTGTGCAGATAAAAACTGCTCATTAAGAGTTTAAAGTCAAACTAAACAAGCTGATCAGAGATAAGGGGTTGGTTTTCTCCTCTGGCTGAATTTGGAAATCTCAGCCCTGGTATTAAGCAGCGTTTCTGCTTCAGTTGATTGTATAGGAGAACAACAGGAATGATGGGATGGAGAGAGAGGTTGAAGGTCATGAGCTGCAGAGTGGAAGAGGACTGGTGAGTTGTTGCCATAACCTGCTGAGACGCCAATCCTCCACCTGAACGGGGGGGGACAAATCCCCATCGAAGTGGAAATTCAGATCGAGTGCCGAGATAAGAAAGATGCTGCAGATTGATAAGGTAGAGTCGATTATGGAATATCCTGCTACTCCTTGTAACTCAGATGAGTATGCATGCATTTAACCTTCATATCAGCTGTGAGAGGAAGACGTGGGGAGGCAGGGAGGAGATTGCAAAGAGAGGAGAGAGGCAGGAGAAGATGAATGGAGAAAAAGAAAAACAGGCTCATGGCTTTTATTTTGGTTCTGGCTGCACAAATACATGTGAGAACAAATATAAACAACATGAGGGGTGATTGAAAAGTTAATGCACTGAAGGAGGAGGAAGGAATCAAGCTTTACTGTCATTTCAACCATGTACAAGTACAATATGTCTCCAGGACCATGCTAGGACAACACAATAAAACAATCAACAGGGAACGAAAAAACAGTCCATAGAATTTATATACCCTTAGCAGTCATTGAGCATGTAGATTTGGACCTGCAGAAAGTGGTCCACAGCAGCAGGAGCAGCGATGATGTCATCATCACTGTCACTGAGCTATCGGGATATTAGCCAGACGCTAACCAAATCTTAAATCTGAAGCATTATGACAACAACAAAAAAAAATTTAAAAATTGAAACAGAAAACTTGAACACATCTGCCATGTAAGAAATATATAGATGTAGCATATCCACACTGTAAGACATTTCAAACCTAACTTCCCCTGCAGCCTTGACATCATGAGTCAACTCAACTCAAGACTAGATTTGTTTCATCTCTTAAATTCAAGTTCTAAAAGTTGATTAAATTAAATCTAGTCGTTGTCTCAACATTGAATATTGAGTTGTGAAAGTTGATTAGCTTTTGATCCCTTGTTGTTTCAACTAAATACTATGATTTGAAACCATTAATTATTTTTCATAATCAATGAAAAAAAAAAAAAGGTTTCTTATCTAGTAAAGCAAAAACACAATTCTGATTGTTTTAACTCACCATTTCAAGTTATTTCAAGTGAAAATAACCGTTACCTTTGTATTACTTGCTATTGTTGGCGGCTTGCAGGAATGTCTTACAATGTGCAGGAAGCCTCCCGCGTTCAGCCGCGGTTCATCCCTCTGATAGGAAGTCCTGCTGAGGAGCCGTTGACCCTGAACAGAGCAGAGAGAGACGGGGAGGAGGAAGATGTTAAGATGTCAATGTTTGCTGGGACAGAGTGAACTTAATGTTCATGAATGTTTTCAGATAGTTGCCTACATTACAAATATTTTCTTCTCCTTTTTATCCTTTATTATTAATGCATGGTTCTATAAATCAAAATGAGGAGGAAGAGATTTGGAATGAGAACCATGCTGCATGGACTGGCTCCTGGCATTTTCTAGCGACTGGAGAGCTGCAGGAAAATGAAATGGATGAAGGCTGCAAGCTATGCAATCAGAAAATAGTGTGTCTACATCTCTACAGAGACCTGTCTCCATGATAACATCCCCAAATATAGCATGCAGAGAGCGCAAACCTCCGCCAAGGCAGCGCCGTTTTCCCATTATGTCATTGCACCTAAAAGCAATAGTTTGATAGTTCAAGCAAAACAATGTTTCACTAGTGGTGGTTCTCTTCAGGAGCTAGCTCGAGCTAAAGTTTGGTGATTCCTTCTATGGCTCATGCTTCACCTTTGCTCCCAGTTACATATTTAACCCGTCAAGTATGGTCCAGAAATTCCTGACTCCATCCCTTTTATTCACATTCACTCCAGAATGCTCTTGCTATGTCCAACCCTCCCACCGAGTCCCGTGAAAGTCCGTCAAGTAGTTTTTGTGTGATGCTAACAGACAAACCAACAGACAAACCATGGTGGTGACAACATTACCTCCTTGGCGGAGGTAATCAAGCTGTTGCCATCGACGGGTAGGAGCAGTTTTCTGAGAACGCAGAGAAAAAAACGTCTCCGTTTTCAGCTAAAACGTTGCCGTACGTGGCATCTGCAACAACCGTCGTCATTTATTCTTGTGCATTCTGCAAAATGCTGCTCAATCTACAGAACATTTCACTTCTGCACAACACACCAAAGCTAGAGTAAACTAGCATCGGTGTAAAGGCCATGTTTCAGATGTAGTGATAACACAGGGTGTCAAAAAGTAACCTAGCTATATGAAAAAATACAGTAGGAGTGTTTATTTTTCTTTTTTTATGTAAAGATGACCCAAAGAACAATTTCATCCTTTGATCAGACTCAAAACAATAAACTCGAACGACTTGAAAACATGTTTTTCCTTTAATAACAGACTTAAAATGAGGCTGTGTTTCTTTAAAACTGATTTGTTCAAAATCCTTCACACGTAAAATAAATGTGGCAAAAAGGACAACCTGGGATTGAGAGCACAGAGAAACAGATGCTATGGTGCGTTTTTTTTATTTATTTTTTACTATGGTGCGTACTTAATGCATGTCCATCCTGCAGGTTATGTGTCATGCAGTCAGCATCCAATAATAAACACATCAGACACACAGACAGATAAGCCCTCAGGTGATAATGCACGCCCATGTGTCCAGGTGGATGTGGTTTTAACATCTGTTTAAAGTTGGATTTCACCACCAGAGATTGAGATTTCATGCTCAGCTGCACTAAATCCTTTTTAAAGATGCTGCAGCTCCGGACAGCTTCACTGCAGAGATAACAGGACTCCAGCGTTAGCAGCGAGGTTGTTTCTCCGTTCTGACGGGACGGTTCTCCGTTCCAACACACAGCAGCCAGAGGCTCATTAGACAGCAGCACCCCGAGGGCTCAGCTCCATCGCTCAGACCAGGCTAAGGAACGTGTGTGTGTGTGTGTGTGTGTGTGTGTGTGTGTGTGTGTGTGTGTGTGTGTGTGTGTGTGTGTGTGTGTGTGTGTGTGTGTGTGTGTGTGTGTGTGTGTGTGTGTGTGTGTGTGTGTGTGTGTGTGTGTGTGTGTGTGTGTGTGTGTGTGTGTGTGTGTGTGTGTGTGTGTGTGTGGTTAGTGGATTTTATTTTACAGAACACACACGCACACAATCACAGCAGTTCTCAAAAACTCCCACAATGCTCCAGAGCAGGGCGATACTGTTCACCCGATTAATGAAGACGTTTCAGAGTGTGTGTGTTCTATGTCATGATCATGAGGGTTCATGCTTTTCTATGAGTGGCCACATCAACTCTATAACTCCTCCCCCTTCTGCAGGAAGGACAACTTAGAAATAGGACACTGAGAACAATAACAACAATGTTATGTGCAATGTTACTTTTATACTGTAATTTTGGAGCAATCTCTGGCATAAGACTTTCCTTCAGGATTAATATGAATAAAGTTATATTTTACTTATCTAAAGTTCAAGAAAGTGGGGAAAAGAAATCATGGATCCAACTGGATCTACTCCAAAATTCCGTGCTTATGGATTTGGGACAGTCCTCACTGTTCCAACCAGTTTCAAGGGAATCCGTTAAATAGTTAAAAGCTTAAAAAGTTGGAACTGACAAAATCTTGCAATGTTCAAAAAGGTGTTAAAAATTCTTGAATCCACACCGTTATCCAGATCAACTCCAAACATGAATGGGCTCTTCTGTGCTACATGCCCAACCCTCCCACCAAATGTCACGACAATCAAGTAGGTCCTATGTAATCCTGCAAACAGACACGCAAACAGGCAAACAAACCAAACTGGTCAATTAGGTAAAAAAAAAAAATTGTATGAACAGGAGTGTTTGCATTAATGTGCTGAAATAAGTTACAGATTAGCCAAAATCAGACTCTCTCATTGGTGTATTTCTCAATTCATATCCATTAATATCATCATTGCAGTAATGATGTAATGTTAGAGATGCCTCCGAATCCACCCACAGATCTTTAAACAGGCAGACTGGTCTTGCTGCTGGCGTCTATGGGAGTGTGTGCTGCTCACAGAGCTGATTGTGTGGCCAGCGAGTCGTCACCCAACATGTAATCTCCTCGTCTGTCTTCAGTCCTTTCAGTGAAACTATAGTTACCCTAATCAGCAAATGGACTAATAATCCCCTTAGCTGCATTTAGCCCAGACCTTTTCAATGCTAACGAGCCGTAAACAAAGAGGAGAATTAGTCAGACAGCACAATACACACCAATAGCATGCACACACACACACACACACACACACACACACACACACACACACACACACACACACACACACACACACACACACATCCTGTTTCTGTATGTGTGGTAAAGGTTACAACAAAGATACACACTGCTTTGTGTACGTCTGTGTGTACACTGGATAATTGGTTTAGTGAAATTTGTGATGACAACTGCAACAACAGCCTGGTTCAATCTCAGCTAACGCTGCATTTTTACATGGCATTTTGATTTATTCTTCCCCAAACAAACACACTGAAACGACTGAACTCCAGGGACGACGTCGCCTCAAGAGGACAAACTCCAGAATTCAATTTAACATCCTTGTCTTTTAAGAAGACGACAGCCTTCAGCCAAACGTTCAAAAAGCAATGAAATGGGTTTTTTTAAAAAGCTGTTTTGCTGACAAACACTTTAAGATGGTATTTCTGGTGAAGTTTAGCAGCTATGGTGAAATGCTTCATAGGAATTATGAGGGAAAGATTTCTGCATACGTAGGCTATGTAAGTATGCAGTATGTATAATGCAATGTTCTGTGAGCCACTTGGAAAGTTAGCAGGATCCTGACTCCCTCGGCATCGATCCCTCTCTGTCCTCACCTTCTGCTATATTTCCTCAAATATAGTAGTAAACTCAAGGTTCTCCCTCCGTATCTCCTGCAGCAGAGACGTCGTTAGACCCAACCCGAGGATTGGTACGTGCTGCCGCCGTCTTAGGGAAGTGCATCCGACAACTACACACATCTGTGTATGGCTGGGGTGTCACTTATTGATGTGCTGCAGCAGGCTCGACTGTGCATGAAATGTAGCTTGCGAGGACGCCACCGTACCTGTTAATCAATAAAAGAGCTCAGCTACATAAGAGCTGTTTGATTCAGGAAATACCGATGCTATCGAGAACTGTTGTTAAACTGGTAACGCCTGCCCCACACTGGTTTAATGTGAATGAAGATCATTTACCGTCAGGAGGATGCTGGCTTCGCTGTACAAGCATCCCTTGGAGAGAGAATTTAGATGAAATAAAAGCATGTAACAATACGTAGATGGGTGGATATCTGTGTCCTTAGTAAGAGAAGAAGAGCTGCATCAACACCAGCCAGGTGTTGGTGCTGCTTCATCTTTTTTTTGCTCTGTTGTGGTTTTATTTGAGGAAGAGGGAAGGAAACGGTGATGAGATGAAGAGCGGTTTTCTGTTTCAATCACTTCTTCTGTGGTTCTTCTTATTCAGGTGTATCTGTACTTTTTTTTAATGCTACATGAGGTCTTATTAGGCCAAACAGAAAACGATGCTCACCTGACCTCGGTGATATTTATGACCGGGTTTAGATGATGTGGGTTCAGACTTTTCACCAAGTTTCTTTTTGCTGCAGCTGAGAATGATTTTGAGTTTTCTGTGATCTCTGCTTCGCTTTCAGGCTCTTCTCAGCTGCACCTGCCAGGTGAAATCTATTTACAGATATTTAGAGTTTATCGTGACAAACGATGAAACTTCAGTTTGTCTTCTTCCAAATCGACCTCCTTTCATCCATTTTCCTTCTCTTTTCCTCTATTTCCTCCTCAGATTTTTCATTTTTCCTGTCCTCTTAAATGACCCTAAACCCCTCGCTTAGGTTTCCATGAATTATCTTCCCTCTTCCTCCTTCACCTTCATCTCTCTGGTTTCGATCCATCCCTTCTTCTCTGTTTATTCACTGCAGCATTTCCTCCTCCCTACACCCCATCTTCTCTTTCACCTCCTCTCTCACCGTCTCTCTCTCCTCTTTGTTCGAGGTCAGCAGCCTCTCAGTGTGATTTCCCATCAGACACATGAAGTGTGTCTCCCTGAACCTCCCTCTGCAGCCCACTTCTCCTTCATTCCTCTCCTTCCCCTCCTCACCTCTTGTGCCTTTTTTCTCTTCCACAACTTCTTCTATGGATTTACCTTTTTAACTTCATGCATCTTTCTTTGGCATCTCTCTGTCCTCACTCTGTTGTCATCCCATTACTTTTTCCTTTTCTTCATCTCTTTTCCTCTCCTTTCCACTGCTTTTCCCTTCCTCTTTGCATCGGACTCTTCTCTTTCTTCCTTCCTATTGTTTTACATTCCCTTCTCCTTTTTCCTTCCCTTCTTGTCATCTTCATCATCATCCCTCTGTGTATTTAATCCCTCCTTCTTTTCACCTATCTAAGTCTCCATCTCTCTTTTCTTTGCCCCTTTCTTTTCCATCCTCTGCCATGAGAGTGCATTGTGAGCAGACACACAGCCTTCAACTCCAACCAGCTAATTTATTAATTCTGTTACAGGAGAAGATGCGGTTTATCCTCCACATGTAAAAGGCAGTCTGTGACCAGCGCGGTTTTGTAATGTGGTGAATTTAATTTCTGTAACTGGGTGGTCATGAGGTGAGTTTTGGCTGCCATCATGAAGAAGGGTTTCCAGACAGCCACGTCTGTTTTTAGTGTAATTTAATTTTTATTTTTAAAATGATACTCTGGTGCATTCAGAGGTATTGCAGGCACACTGCAGTTACAACGGACCTCTCACCTTATGATGGATTGTTATTTTGCTTTCTTACATTTCTTTTAGTTCATTGGATGGTTTCTGCAGCAGGACCTGAGGGGGGGCAGGAAGTAGTTTGTCTTTAAGGAAGGGAAACATTCAGGACACTAAAACCTGATATAATGTGATGATGTTTGTGCTGTTATGAATTAAAACAGATTATGGCAGTGTCTATTTGCACCAGGGTCAGAATAATATACTGCTATAGTCGCTATTTACCCCTGACACCCTGACCCCCCTCGGCTCCTTGCAGAGTGTACCTCTCAGTCCTGCTGTGGGGTGATTGAATAGTAGCTGTGAGTCCTGCCTGACTGTGTTATGAGCTCAGATATTGGCAGGTGGGATAGATTTATGGGGGATGAGCAGGTCAGACAACAGGAGCTTCCCACAGGAGACCAGGGTTTGAATCCAGCCTGAGGGCAAAAGATGATGATTTATAATTATTAGACTCTGTTGACTTATATTCTTCATTTATTCTTTTCTTCATAATTTCCAGTTTGCAGTCGTAGTTTGGTTCGTCATACATGTCAACCCTTACAGATTCTTTGCATCTCAAAGTCCCAGTGGAAATTTAAATTGAATTTAAAGATTTCTTATTTTTAAAAATACAGGAGCCGCCCCGTGATGTTGAAAGAGGAAAAAGACATCATGGCTGCTGAGTCTGTCCTTGATCTTGATTTGAGTCAAAGCGACGCAGCTTTAAAATGAAATAATGACAGAGGTGGTGCAGGTAATTTGTGATATGCTCTAATTAGACCTAAACCACATCAACGTGTGTGTGTGTGTGTGTGTGTGTGTGTGTGTGTGTGTGTGTGTGTGTGTGTGTGTGTGTGTGTGTGTGTGTGTGTGTGTGTGTGTGTGTGTGTGTGTGTGTGTGTGTGTGTGTGTGTGTGTGTGTGTGTGTGTAGTTAGTGGATTTTATGTGTGTCTGTCTGGTTTATTCAGACCCCCTTCATTTTATCACAGGTCTTCATATTTGGCTCACATTCCTTAGAGTCTCTGCTGTCTGTCTGTCTGTCTGTCTGTCTGTCTGTCTGTCTGTCTGTCTGTCTCCGGTCCTGCAGACTGACTTTTCATCATGTCTGGGAATTTATGATCAAAATGATTCAGGGGTAATTTGCAGCTTAATTATTTACCAACACACCTGCACTTTGAAAAAAAAAAATTATATGGCTTTTTCAGCACATCTGTTGCCTGATTTTGGAGAAAACACATTTCTGTACCCGGATGTATGCGATGGTTATTATTTAGAATTTGATTTGGGTCTTTGAGAACCGATAGCAGTGTTTTTAAGTTGAATACCCATTGATTAATCCAATGTTTTTCCATAGATGCATAGATGCTGTTGGGTATTTATGCTGGCTGATATCGTGGCTACAGACAGCCGTGGATCCTTGTCAATATTAGATCTGAGGCCTGCAGTATGGAGCAGCATTTGTGGTGAGAAAGGTAACTTCAGAGTTAACCCTGGGTTTTCAGTGTTACTACCCCTTACTGGGGTATATCACCATGGTAACTTAACCTGCTCCAGAGCTGGTTATGTACAAGATAAGAGATGGAGATGTATTAAAGCACTGCCCTAGAACCACTGCTTGCTTGGTGATGTGTTCTCAAAGCCATTAGATTGGGGAAACCCGGCTGATCGGGTTCTGTCATGATCATTATTCAACTTTAGTGTTTTATTTTAAGGTAGATATAGAATGAATATTAAGGGCAACACCTATAATTACTGTTCTCAGTAAGTGATTCCTAATTCCTGCTGGCTGGATTAAAGAAGTTCTGTTGTCTCGCAGTAAACCATCTATTTATGGGTGTTTTCTACCTGCACAGACAAACATCATCCTCTGAGAGCAGACATGTGCTCTAACAAGCTGTGCCACAGCTGCCAATTTTCTTATTGCAAGCACAACACAACACTCCTCAGAGCTGAAGTCAAACCAGCAAGGTGGGATTTCAATGCATTTAAAGGCAATGAGGTGTTTAGATGTGTGGTTTGTACAAGGTCTGAATATCAGTGTCTAGTTTATCTTTTCATTTTTCAGGATTTCTGCAGGTCGAAACACAGGAATTCACTTCTTTAGAGAGATAAATCTCACAGTAGATTTTGGTTTTACAACTTACATATAAACTGTGCAAGTCTGCGAACACATGCACATCCACAGTACACAGAGGATGTCACCCAGTCCACATGGGCTGTGCAGGCAGAGCAGAAAACACACGTGGACACTTCAGATCAAATGTCTTCCTTCTCTCCTGAGGAGACTCCTGAAGGAGTCAAAGCATCCAGAACTTAAAGAAATAACATCCTCCTTTGAGTGTTTAGTAACTGAGCAGCTTATTAATCTGCTGTCAGTCCACTGGTGGACACTGAAGCATCAGAAGGAAAGAACTGGAAGGGTTCAACTTGAACAACATCACCATACTCTCACACTGAGCTCAGGATCATTCTGGATGATTAAGTTCACCTGTCAAGAGCGCAAACAGTTGTAGCAGTGACAAAGCAGCTGAGGCGATGCTTTTTTCCGATGTTCTCATCCAGAACCGCTGCTGAGGAGGGAGGAGGAGTTGTGCGAGTGAAGGACACATTGTCGAGACAGATGGCCGATAAGCATGAATCTCAGAACGTCCAGTTCCAGAACAGCCTCTAATGTTGCCTTTCGCAAAACGAATAGGAGTATAACAAAGATCTGATCTGTGTGCAGAAACTCATTTATAAAGCTGAATATTAATCAAATATTAATTAAATATTAATTAAACATTAATTAAATATGATATGATTTTATATACAGTATATATTAATTAATATTAATTATATATAATATTAATATAAAATGATTGTGGCCTAGCTTGATAGCTAACAAGATACAGCGTGTAAGTCATATTACCTCAAGTTTCAGTGTTTGTGCTAAGCTAGGCTAATGTGACAGGTGGGAAATTAAAGTAAAAACCTTTTTAATAAATAAATATAGAAAATACATGCAGGTACTGCAGGATGAGATGAACTTAACATCCAATAGTCCTGGGAAAGACATGCAAGGAGGAAACGGATGATGTCTTAACCAGAAGTATGTATTCTTTTCATACTATGAAGCCAACCTACGGGGGACTTAAAACACGAATACATATTTTTTTATATATTTCTGCTCACATTCTGAAATGGAGAGAACAGCAGAGTCCAGCATATCTTCAGCCTGAGACAGCTCAGCTTCATCAGAGACGCTACACTGACCAGCCAGACTCTGTCATATAATCTACTGAATGACAGAATCCAGACTAACTGAGAAGGAGCTTTAAGGAAAGGAACAATTCTCTCTCATCCATTCTAACTATGTTTTTATTCATATGAGCATCATCTGATTAAAATGCTGAAGTTTATTTATTCAAGTTAATAAAAACACTAGTTCTCTAATAAATAATAAATATAGCATCAGTTTGTATTTAAATTTACTCATTTTTCACAACTTCTGACTCAGATCAATTTAATTTTTAATTTTTAAATTAACTTCTGGTTATTAACACCCACTTTTGGATCAAGCTCCGCCCATTGTGAGTACAGACACAGATGATGATGATGATGTACTCTCTCATTCCTATAAATGTATTTAAAGAGGATTCATTTTTGACACCTGTTCAACATTAGCTGTATTTTTTTAGTTCCTATCTGATCCATTATTTGGGATCCACTAGAGAGAAGTGAATCACTTGCTGTGGCCTTCACGGTCACCTGATTAAAAAGGAGAATAGGGTTTCAATTTTCCAGCAGGATTGGAGAAATGCAGCATTTTTGCCAAAATCTAACCAACCTGTAACCACAGAAGCAGCCGATTAGAAAAACCATCATTTATAAGTAGGGTTGGGCATCGATTGGATTTTACCAAACCAGTTCCAAATTAGACCCGGTTCTCAATGCCCAACCCTCTTTATAACACTTATGGAGGGCAGTGACCAAAGATGTTCACCTGCTGGAAGGGAAGTTTGAACTCAAAGGCAACAAATTCTTAACTTTAGTCTGACAGACTTTCAGTTATCTTATTAAGAAACGTGTCTTTTAAAGCATCAGAACGCCATCCTACCGAACTCGCAGTCTTCAAACTGAGCGCAGACATGATGTCAACATGTCAGCCACGTTTCTGTGCCAAAGGCCGTGTAGTGCTTGTTGATCTGTATCGCGTATCATTGTTGAATTCCCTCAGAAGCAGATTGGAAACTCTGCTCATTACTGTAAAAATGGCTCTCCTCACATCTGTTTTTATAGCTGAGCTCACCCCTCTGTAAGACTTTGTCACTGGAAAACACATAAATTCATATCTTTGCAGCACAGGTCAAGTTTGTTCTGTTTAGCAGAAAGCAACCCGACTGGTTGTCTGAATCCCTCGGAGGTGAAACATCTCTGGAAATACAGTCCATGTCAAACCCGAGCCTTGGAATTCTGGGAAATGCATTTAGCGCTATTCCCACAGTGACGGAGTGAATTTCAGAGCATTAGAGTCCTTCCATGCAGTCAGTCACCAATTCCCTCCTGCGCATGGGAGACCGTTATTTCCCCCCCGTAATTGCATTAAGCACAGAATCTCCCAGAATATTAGCTGAAATGGGGAGGAATGTGCAGCACTCTCACCCAGCCTCTCCGGGCATTGTTGTATTTCTGAACGCCGTGTTTGTTTTCAATTGTATTTTCTCTAAAGCAAAAAAAAACAACACCGGAGCTTCTCAAGGAAGAGGAGGAGGAACGGTCGCAGCAGGCTGTGGGATCTCCGCTGCTGCAGATGCAGATGTTTATCCGATCAACTAAACACAGATCTAAGGTTTCATGGGAGGGGTAGGGAGGAAGACGTGTCACCAGCAGGGAGGCAAACTGTGCAGCAGAGTTATGCATGAGCTGTAAGCTTCATTCCAAAAGTTTCATACACAAATTTTTTTTTTTTTAGACTACGGTCTGGACCTGCTCTTCTTTCAAAGTAAACATGACAAAAACATATGAAGGGATGGTTATGAGTCACTGAAATACTTATGGTTTCTAAATATTAAGAATAAAACTGCATGCACCTGCAGCGGTTTGGTGATCAATTTAAAGAAATGGGTCAATAATGAACTCAGGAAAGGTGGCATTTACCAAGAAGTGAACGACTTTAAGTTGCAGAAAATGTTAAATTTGCTAGAAAAACCAAAAAGAGAAACCTAATCTCTCGATTTTACGCCACAAATTTAATTAGGATTCAGAAAAATCATTATTATTATTAGGACATTCATCTCATGAACTCAGGCCTGGCGGGTCAACAGAATTTCTGGTAAAAGTATTTATGGATGATGAAGCTGATGTGTTGGGATGTCGATGAAGACTAATTTGAATTATTATATTTTTTATAAGGACGCTCCTTTTTATAGATGTTTTTATAGGTTAACCAATTTTATTTATCTCATTGTAATAACTTATATATATATAATTTATGAATTTTATAATGATTTTTACCATCGATGCTCTAAATTTAGCACTTAATCATCACGTCTTGTATGACTTAACGGCCAGTTTGTGACCAGTTGTCCCGGAGCCCATGACTTCAGTGCCCCCCCCCCATTTATTTACCCCTGTAGTCTTATGTATGTTGTTGTCTTGTCGTGTCGTCTTGTTTTTATGTCTTGCTGCAAAACCAGTTTCCCTTCAGGGACAAAATAAAGATGAAGTTGAAGTTGAGTTCTTCTTATTATTATTCATAATTTATGTACTGAGGAGCTTCACCCAGCTTTCCATTGGCATGAATATGAGTAGAAAATGACTAACTTTTACTTTTTGGTGAACTGATAACTTTTAATGACAGTCAAGTATTTGATAAGAAGCTGCACGATGTCCGTATTTTGTGCTCAGTTGTTTGTTGCAGCTTCAGCTTACAATCCTGTCTACTGTCACAGAAGTAAATCTAGTGAAATATGTTCTGACGGCATCTTGAGTCCACTGCTCCTTCTTATTTGTCAGTTTGACTGGTCTCAGCTGTTATCACCGACTCAGTAAAAGAGGCTGAACTGTGTTGATCGTCGTATCTGCAGCTGGAGGAAGGCGACATCCCAAACATGTTTGCATGCTTCCCTGCTGGAGAAGCAGTGAGTCAGTGAATGAGAGCTCAGTAAAAGTTTAAAGACTGTTGGCTGACTGTCTGACTGACTGAAAACCGGTTTGCTCACTGGGAAATTACACTGTTTTGACACACCAATTAAACAAGATGCAGCATGGTGACTCAGTACCTCTTCCATAATAAGGTCAGGTGATTTGTAAAGGAAAAGAGATATATGGTGTTTGGGAAAGGCACGCTTCATGACACACACACACACGCACACACACACACACACACACACACACACACGCACGCACACACACACACACGCACACACACACACACACACACCTACACACACACACACACACGTCTGGCATTTAATCCATATTTGTACAGAGAGGGTTTTTCACATGTCACTCCAGTATAATTACACTGCTAAGTGTTTAAGAGGGAGACGGGGGAGGAGATCTGGGTGGTCTCCTGACTTCCTCACTCCCTGCAGCACATCATCAGCCAAAGACCTGTGATTCACCGTCATTAGTGTTCCACCAAAACGACCAGGATGTGAGTGAGGAGCATCCATGTCTGACCCTTAAATTTACTCAAAATCAGCTAAACCAATAAACATGTGGAGGACTAGAAAACTTCACAGTTAATGTTCTTCTTTCTCAACACAGCTTCCAGGTGTGTTCCACTGTAAAAAAAAAATATATATATACATCCTAATTCAAATTAAGTGCGAAAACAATAAATTTACTTTACTTAATTTGTATGTATTTTAAGAATAAAGAAAAAATAGTTTTACTATAAATAATGCAGTAATGTGTCTGTAAAGAAAAAAAATAAATTTAATTTAATTAAATTAAAATTTTAATTTTTTTAATTTAAAATTTAATTTGTCATTATTGGCATTAGACTTGAAAAAAAGTTGGTTTATTAATTTTCAGACAAGTAATTTACAGAGTTTTGTATGAAATAAACAGAAAATTACTAAAAATATACATTTATGCATTTATTTTTTTTAATTTTCCAAAAAGTTAGGACAGATTTTGAAGAGGATCTGGATCATGTGGCAGATCCAGGAATTTTTATTCTTATTATTATTCATTAAGATTTCGTCATAGGTTGTTTTTAGAACATTTTAAACCATTCTAGGTTAAGCCTGCACATCCTCCACCATGATTAAGAAAACATTTTAACAGAAAAGGTCGATGACATGTGAAATGAACACAAGTCAAATAAAGTTTATGAGGAAACAATGTTTTTTCCAAACACCTTTACATAAGTTAAATAAATGCACACCCAGCCTGCAGATCCTCAATGAAAATGCATTGCATGGAAGTGATAGAATGACTGTAAAGTTATTTTTTAAGCTTCCATCCGGCCTGGTTTGGGATGTAAGTTGTGTTTAGAAGCTCCAGACTTATTCTGATGAATCTCAGTTCAGGTGATGAGATGAAGCTGAGACTCCATCAGCTTCATCCTTCTGCAGAGACAGACATCCAACACTGACTCCCAGCAGAGATGCAGACATCGTCATCCTCCTCCTCACCTCCTAGCAACCAACCAACTGGTGTTAATAGAATAAATACTAAGCACATTCATTCTGCTTAAGTCGCTGTCAGGACAATCATTCCCTTGATGAGTTTGTCAAATATGTGAGGCCAAGATCAATCGCACAAAAAAATTAGAGTTAGTTTCATGCAGATCTCCTTATCTGTCATCCATTTATGGCTCGGCTCTAGGACAGAGGACTGTTTTGGTCCACGTCCAATCAATGATCTGGGGATTTAAGTTCTGTGTCGCTCATTTTCAACTCGCTTAATTCCTCACATGCAATCCAAAATGTAGGCTTGGTTACTCATCAAGCTGTCTGCCCCGATGCTTTAGCCTGGAGCCATATTGACTCCTGCCTGACTAGCGGTCAGCATGGCCACAGGCACTTTTCATACCGGCTCATGCCTGAAACTGCACAGAGACATCAGACTACAAAGTCAGGCTCGCTTCTGATTGGATGATACCAGGGCCAGAAACTCAGATGAGGCCCCCAGGGACCCGCAAGGCAACATTGTAGTGCCTCATCCGTGCTCTCGATAACCTTATTCGCTGCTGTTTCTGAATACTGATTTCATAATGATTGATTCAGATCCACCGCTCCAGTCTGAGATAAATGTGATCGTTTGGTTGAATTATTTTGCTAAAAAATAAACATGATATACTTTCAAATTCATTCATTCATTGCCAAGTAGAAAAACAGGATGATAAAGACTGGAGTACATGTACAGTGAGTTTATGACTTCATTTAAATTCACTGTATTGATGCTTGACTTGAGTGATGCAATTCTGCACAAGGTGGATGTTTGCACACATCAGTGCATTAGCTGGATTAGCAACGAGCACAAAACACGCCTCCTTCTAGCTGAAGTCATTTATGCTCCCTCTACGTACATAAATGGACACATCTGTCCGTAAGCATTGTATCCGTCAACACATTCATACTTCCATATTTCCTCTATGTCGACATTGAAGCAACCGCAGGAAGGTTTATTACTTTATTACTTCACTTTTCTCTTCTTCGTTGTTTCCGTACACATTTGTCGTGCCTTGCTTGAATTGTAGCTTCACTGCCGTCAACCATTTCCGGTGGTATTGCTTCCTTTCGTCCGTCTCGTCTCGTCTGTTTCCGTAAGATCTCCGAAAACGTGTCTGATGATGTACAGAATGAACGCAGAAGAAGTGCAGAAGGCTCCATCCGTCTTTAACGTCGAGCATAACTGTGGCCTTAAGGCTTTATGTAGTTCATCTCTATGGAGATGGAACGTGAACACGTGCAAGAGCTCCGTCCCTGTGGCCAGAAACTACGATGACAAATGTTTTTACATACAAGTGTACGATGTCATCCAGCAGAGCTAGAAACAGCTGAATCGACGAATCGTTCAAAACAAATTGCGACCCACAACCATGAGATTTAAAAAGCAGCTACAGTTAACAGCTACACAACGGAGAGAAAACAATGACCAAACATGTCTTCAGATTGGGGAGACTCCAGGAGGCGTGGGATGCGAGCTCCTTACCCTCTGAGGACGAGGGTATAGGTTGGTTTTTTTTATAGTGCAGCTCATTGTGTATGTAAAGGGATATTAAAAAATCTAAACTCTAAAAAATCACACGATGGAGCGGCATTTTGTTCAGTGTAAATAAGTAAAAAGGTCTATAAAGTGCAACTGCAGAGGGGAGGAGCATCCTATCAAGATATACAGTAGTTTGGGTTTCTGTCAAAAAATACAAAATGCATCAGGTTTAATGATGCACTTAGATAACAAAGAGTATTTTTATTTTCATTTGAAAGAATGACGTAACCATAAAACCATAAAAGAATGTGGATCCGTACAAAAATAAAAAGGTTCAAATCAACTTGCTTGTTTCTGGTGTCAAACATGATGGAATAAATGTCCCATCTGTTGATCCGGTGCAGAGCTTCTATCTCCTGCTGCTTTCTGTGCCAATAAAATCAGACTTTTCCAAACACTCGTTCTGTTGTTCTGCAGCCACGTCCTTCATGGCCCTCTGCTGCTGCTGCATGCTTGAGCAAATCTGCTGTGTCTTGACTTGACTTGCACTCAAGCTGTTGACTAATAGTCCACATTGAGCACTAAAACAACATGTCACCACTCCCTGTGTCCAGAGTGTAGGTGGTGGGAGCAGGGAGGGGCCGGCTGAGTAAATAGGCTGGGGGTTGGAGGGCAAATCAGGGGTTGTAGCATTGCATTGTTTGACTGACAGGGGGACGGCGAGGGGGAGCGGGTGGTCCCGGCCCAGGGGACAATGCCTGAGAACACGCTGCCTCTCGGCTAAGCCCCCTTTGTGTGGCAGGGTGGGAAACCCCTTACAAACAGCCATCACTAGCATGATTCATGCCTTTATCATGACTTGGGAATTGGCACGGTAGAAACATGGGGAGGGCAGATAGATGCATGAACGGGCGGCTTTATGGGATGCAGCGTCCAGCAGTGCTGCAGAGCAAAGGGTTTATGTTGCTGAGGTAAGAAAGTTTCAAAAAAACAGTGAAGGTACAGATGTTTGCATGTATGAAACACAAAATCAGCCGAATTTATTCATTAAGATTCTGCTACAAAAAACAGTGTCTGGCACTAATGAAAAAAAAAGACTCAATATGAGATATGAAAGTTTAAAAATTCAAGTTGAAATTATCATCTTTTATTTGAAGCTTTGTGATTGTGTTTGATTTTCGATTTTATCATTGCAGGAGCAAATTTAATGTATGGGTTATTGTGTGAATCATGGACTAATTAGCAGTCATTATATATAGTAGGAACCATCTTTGCTGGGTCACAGACAGATGCTACACAGGATATGTGTGCAAATTGTTATGGTTGATCATATTTGGCTTAAAATGTCGGTTTAACTTCTACAATCGTCCTAAAAAACAAAATACAGTGACTTTATGTGACCTTTGTCACTATGCAGAAATGGTTTGGGCTTTGTTTTTAATGTAGGGTATCAATTTATTAGTTTGTAAAGTTTAAACTAGCAGGATGTAGAGAAAATTCATGTCAGTAAAAATACATGTTTTTCTGGAGATCGCTGCTAATTATCAGCTGCTCAGTGTAATTGTTAGCTGTACTGTAAGGCCCCCAACAAGCGTATGTTTTCCTGTACTTTGCTAACTTCCTTTAACTGGCGTGCTTTAAATGAAAATTAGAAAATGGTTGGAAAAAAAGGATGTGTGCAGTTTATTCTGAAAAAATAATGCAAAAATAAATGAACATTATAAATGTCTGGATCAACACAGCTTGTCATCCTTACTTCACTCTCACATAACATCCTCTCTATTTAAATGATCGGCGAAGGATCGTTAGAGCTTTGCCTCCAATAAACAAACTCATCTATTTTTTTTTTATGTCAACTTCACCTAAACAGACTAACAATGTGAAACTCAATCCAGGCTTTGGGAGGAACACACCTCCTGAAGCTGAGGTTGTTTATTCAGAAGATTAGGATTGTATTCGGTGAGGTGTGGGGGGGGAAACACGTCAAGGTATCTGCTTACATTTGGCCCAATTAACAACACAATGGTGCAGGGATTTTCCAAAGAATCAAGTCTGCAAACATCTGCTAATTATTTGTCTAAATTAGGTCCCAAACAATAATTATCACCTACAATTAGGTCAGGTGAAGGGGAGAAGGAACTGCCATTAATTGTGTTTAACATGCTGACAACACCAATTAGTCGCTCGATTTGTCCCTGCTGCCACCCAAAGACTGCTCACCCTGTTGGACTCATTACGCTTCCTCCAACACACAGAGTCCCCAGTCTTACTGGTTCAGCTAGTCGGCCATTCATCTCCAGCACACAGTGACACACAGGGCTGTAATGTAATCTGGCATGAGGTCATGAAATTTGTGGGCCAAATGTTCTCCATGTGGACGACGATACAAAGAGACTGGCACTGAGGAAGCATGCAGATGAACGCTGACGGTGCAGATGAAGTAGCGTTTGGGAAGGTCAGGGTGAGGTTCTCGAGTCCTCGAGCAAGGCATTTTAGTTAGGTAGTAAACGCTGGCCGCCCACGTAAGATTAAAAAAAACACACATCAGCGACAGGTGCAGATTAAAATGTGTTTGTGTTAATAAAGTTTCACACTGTTAGCAGATAAAAGTGTGCAGTAATGCTCTGAACGGGGAAAATGCAAAAAAAAAAAATGCACACAGTGTAACAGAATGTAAAACCCTGTCTCGCAATGTTGGGAGAAAAATTCTTGGATCCAACCCTTTTTCTGGATCGACATCAACATTTCGTGAAGTTTCGTGGAAATCCATGCAGTGGTTTTTGTGGAAACCTGCTAACAATCAAACCAACCGACCGACAAACAGAAGTGGGTGGAAAACATGACCTCCTTGGCAGAAAATGCAACCTTGCTCAATTCAGTACAGACGTTTTCCCACTACGCCATTAAGGCCCATTTATAATGTCTTAACGCATGTGGATATGGGCAGATATAGGGGGGGGGGGGTGTCTGTGTTGGAGGTAGTAACAGAGGCGGCAGGACAGGAGGATGTGTGATATTTGGACATCCATCAGCCCACAACAAAAAGATTGAACTTAGTTAGCAGTTAGCGGCTAACTCCAAGGAGAAGAGAATCAACCAAAACTGTCTTCAAGCTGGTGTCAGGACCTCTCCCTGTCCTGCTCTCTGCTGCAGGCAGGGCTGGTCGCTGATACTCCAACCACAATTTACCCCAATTTACTGTTACATTTCCTTTTATAATAAAACATATAATAAAATTGCTGTTGAGTGATCTGTGTGTAAAAAAAAGGCCTAATTATTCACCCTCCCTTCACCTCTGTTCTCAGGGGAAAACCTGCCTCTTCAGCTGCTAAACACTCTGTTTGTCTGTCTAATGTTTGTGGCAGTGAAACCAAAACAGAAAATTTAAACCAGAGAAGTTAAGATGTCAGCTGAGAGAAGCGGAGAAGCTCTGTGGAGCTGAGGGGAACTGCTACAGGGGAGGGTTTGGGGTCATGACGCAGCCATTAGATCCATTATTAATATAAATACATTAAATATTCTTTGTGCTTCTGCCATTTAAAGTTACACAGCTTTAACCTGACATCAGAATGTGCTGCTGGAGGACGCCTCACAGCTGAAGGAGCTGACAGCACTTCCTGTCGACTCTCCACACCCAGACATCCTCATGCAGTCGGCAGGTTGGAACATGTGACTTTAACCCTGTGACTGAAGGATCAATAACCTTGATAATGTAATTGTAATTTTTGGAGAAAGTAACCGAGTACATCTACTCATGTTCTGTACTTAAGTATTTTAATTCCATTTCTGCTACTCTTCTACAACTCAAAGGCAAATATTGTATTTTTACTCAGTTACATTTATTTATTTATTCACTTGAGTTTCTAGTCTTTTGCAGATTCATGATAATAATAATAATAGTAATAATAATAATAATACAAAATATAATCAGCAAATAAAATATAATGTATTATATATAGGTTGAGATAATATTGCATAAGATGTTTCAAATTCTTTTTCAGCACTTTGTACTTTTACTTAAGGAACATTTTGATTGCATTTCTTGTAAAGAAGTATTTGTACACACTGGTATTGCTATTTTCTACTAATGTAAGAAGTCCCTCCATTACTCCAAGTGAATATTGATTTTCTGATTTTACAGATACTGATAATATAATATTACAGTTTCATACAGTTATTGTTTATCGTCATGTGAAGCAGGTCCTACAACATGTTGACACACTGTCACTTAAATGTTGTTGACACCTTGATTATAAGTAGACTTTAAACATTTACATAACATCATCATCATCATTAGACATGTTTTGACCGGTGATTCATTAAATCCAGGCTTCCTGAGCTGCTGATATGTTCAGATGGTCTATCCAGGAGCTGAATGTAAAACAGATTACTTGTTGCATGACCTTCATTTCCTCCTCCCAGTACAAACTGCTTAGCACCAAGTCTATCCAGAGCAGAAGACATAAATGTTTGAAGGGTTTTCAGTTCTGACAGATCAGATTTTACAGATTGTTTTTGATCCCAGCAGTTGGTTGAACGTTAAAACAATGAACTGCAGACGATTCAACATTAGGATCAATATCCCCAAAAAATAATCCACTCTTCTGAGTCACAATAGAGGAAAAAATGGGTAAAGAATCCAAGCAATTATCCATGTATAATACCTACAGGCATATCAGTTATTGAGCTGCACTAAAACGCCCCAAAATAAGTAAAACAATTGGCTAAATTGGATATGACTTCATTGATGCACTAATTCAACAAATTAACAAATGAGCCAAAACACGGCACAATACTGTGTTTAATTTTCATTAAATGATAACACATTCCAGCCAATTCAGGGGGGTTTTTTGTTGTTTTTTTGCGTATTCATAAATTCCGGGCACGGGCGCATGAACCCCAACCTTTGTTAATATGAATATATTGTGAGACATTTGCATAATCCACTTCATAATCCACTGCAGCACTCGGCGGTAACAAAGATAAGGAGGGGAAGCCAATGTTTCTCCTGGGAACGCTACACAGATAAACGGAGAAAAAGAGACCCGCTCTCTGCTCCTATTATGAGATTCTTAAAAAAAGAAAAAGAGGAAGGCTTTGCAAAGTTTTCACTTTCCAATGCGTTTCCCTTTTAGAGACAGATGGCGGTGGAATATCATTATTTGTGTGTTGACACTGAAATTTACTGGATTTCCTCAGAGAGGGGGTGCATGGGTTATTTATGTATCCGCCGCAGACGCAGCGTGATGATTTTATAAACCCCGCTGCTGCTTCACTGAGATGATAAAATATGCGTCTCGCAGAAAATGTTTTTCACACAAAAATTGAAAACCTCCGCTGTGCAGCGAGAGGAATCACAGGACGACAAATGAGCAAACAGAAAGCAAACTCCTGCCTCGTCCTGCACATCACTAATGAGAAGCCTTTTACCTTTAGTGTGTGTGTGTGTGTGTGTGTGTGTGTGTGTGTGTGTGTGTGTGTGTGTGTGTGTGTGTGTGTGTGTGTGTATGTGTGTGTGTGTGTGTGTGTGTGCATGCGTCTGTGTGTGTGTGTATGTGTGTGTGTGTGTGTGTGTTGGGATTGAAGCAGAGAAAAGCTCTCTTAAGTCTCCCAATCTTTCCAAATTGGCCTCTAGGATGACGCCACCACACAAGTACATCCATCCCCGCTGTGCCGCATGCATTCCTGCTGGGTGTGTATGTCTGTGTGTGTGTGTGTGTGTGTGTGTGTGTGTGTGTGTGTGTGTGTGTGTGTGTGTGTGTGTGTGTGTGTGTGTGTGTGTGTTTGGACAATGGCAACACTTCCTTTTTGGCCTAATAGGCAGGGAGCCCCAGCCATTGTGGCCTGATTAGGGCTCCCATTCAAGCTCTCTGGGATTTGTAATTGCGAGGCCTTGTGTGGCAAACTCCCCCCTTACTTCCCACCCGGCTACACTCTCCTCACGACTACTGTAAGACTTAATGAGACACAATTACTGCCCCCTAGGAGTCCTACAGCGAGCCAATCACAAAGAGAGACAAAGACCCCCAGTGAATGGCCACTCAGCGGAAAAAGAGACAGAAAGTGGGAGCAGGAGGGAGGGGGAGGGAGGGGGAGGATCACAAGCCCTCATTGTCCAGAAAAAGCAAAGAGAGAGAGAAGCCTTTTTTTGGAGAAATATAAATGTTTTTATTTAACGCCGGCTCATAATTAGGCCCCTGAGAGGAACAGGGTAGAGCCAAAGAAGTGGAGAGGGTGGGGAGTTCAATAGGGAGAAAAAGGCCTGTAGGTACAAAAGATGAAGAATGACATGTTAGATGTGTGGAGAAGGAGGAGGAGGAGGAAGGGAAAAGAAGAAAAGAAGAGGGGACAAATAAGATAGAGAGGTGAAAAAACACAGAAGCAGAAAAAAGAACAAAACCAAGTGGAAAAAGTTGACAGGACTTTCTTCTTTTCTTCTCCTCTTTTAGCTCTCTGAGCCATTTGGCGTGGGAAATGGCCTGACATTGTACGATGCAGGCCTGGGCCGAGCGAGAAGCCGAGTCAGTGGCTGTGTTTCGCAGGTTTGGCACTTCACGTTTGGCTCGGGAGGTGAAATATTTCTCCATTTTGAGGGGCCTTTCTGCCAAAACTGTGTGGGAAGCAAAAACCAGGGGCTACAAGAGTTTTTATTTAGAACAGAGCGACAGTAAAAGCCGAGGCAAGACTCGGTTTGCAGACAGCTCTCGACTGTATGGGAACATTTACTGTATTATTCATCCACAATAATACAGATATTATTCAGAGCAGTCATGTTGAAGGATTTTGAAGTGTTCTCATGGAGAACCGGGGGGGGGGGGTATCAGAAACAAAGATATCGCTGACCAATTAACATCCCGTCACTCAGTTCTCCTGAGAGATGCTGCATTCTCGGATGAATTCAGTGAGACGGCAGGTGTGAGCTGACAAAAGAAGGGATACATAGTGAAAATAAAAGGCTTTTAAAGATGTCTGTATTGATTTTTCTCCACATGCACTGCAGTCTAAAAAAAACAACAACAACAAAAAACAACTGGACTGTCTTTGTCTTTAGCAAGAATTTAATCCAAGGAAATCTCAGTCACACTTCTTGCTCTTGGCTAAACAACCAGACAACAATGTCAGTGCGTGATTGGCCTGCACTCACACACTAACACACTCACACACTCACACACTAACACACTCACACACTCACACACTAACACACTCACACACTCACACACTAACACACTCACACACTCACACACTCACACACTCACACACTAACACACTCACACACTCACACACTAACACACTCACACACTCACACACTAACACACTCACACACTCACACACTAACACACTCACACACTCACACACTAACACACTCACACACTAACACACTCACACACTAACACACTCACACACTCACACACTCACACACTAACACACTCACACACTAACACACTCACACACTAACACACTCACACACTAACACACTCACACACTCACACACTAACACACTAACACACTCACACACTAACACACTCACACACTAACACACTCACACACTAACAAACTCACACACTCACACACTCACACACTCACACACTAACACACTCACACACTAACACACTCACACACTAACACACTCACACACTCACACACTCACACACTCACACACTAACACACTCACACACTAACACACTCACACACTAACACACTCACACACTCACACACTAACACACTCACACACTCACACACTAACACACTCACACACTAACACACTCACACACTCACACACTCACACACTAACACACTCACACACTCACACACTCACACACTAACACACTCACACACTCACACACTAACACACTCACACACTCACACACTAACACACTCACACACTAACACACTCACACACTAACACACTCACACACTCACACACTCACACACTAACACACTCACACACTAACACACTCACACACTAACACACTCACACACTCACACACTCACACACTAACACACTCACACACTAACACACTCACACACTCACACACTCACACACTAACACACTCACACACTCACACACTCACACACTCACACACTAACACACTCACACACTAACACACTCACACACTAACACACTCACACACTAACACACTCACACACTCACACACTCACACACTCACACACTCACACACTAACACACTCACACACTCACACACTCACACACTCACACACTCACACACTCACACACTCACACACTAACACACTCACACACTAACACACTCACACACTAACACACTCACACACTCACACACTCACACACTCACACACTCACACACTAACACACTAACACACTCACACACTCACACACTCACACACTCACACACTAACACACTAACACACTCACACACTCACACACTCACACACTAACACACTCACACACTCACACACTAACACACTCACACACTCACACACTCACACACTCACACACTAACACACTCACACACTCACACACTCACACACTCACACACTCACACACTAACACACTAACACACTCACACACTCACACACTAACACACTCACACACTCACACACTCACACACTCACACACTAACACACTCACACACTCACACACTCACACACTCACACACTAACACACTCACACACTCACACACTAACACACTCACACACTCACACACTAACACACTCACACACTCACACACTCACTGCCACAGATAAATAAAGTAGGACACACTGTATAAAAGCCCGGTTTAAACGCATCAGATCATTGGACGAAAAATAGTTTCTCCTCACAGTGCAAAAAAAAAAAGAAAACTATTGTGACCCACAGTGTCTCCATGCGTTTCCAGTGTTGTGTCCTTTCATTCAATGCTTGTGAATTCTCTATCAAATAACAGTCAATAATGAAATCATGTGAGAATGTATCGGGAGGCTCACGATGGTCAACAACGTCTCAGTGTACAATCCTTCCGTGTCTCTGCTCGCTCCCTTGCTTTTAGCACAGTCCTGCACTTTGACAGCTAGAAGAAGACGGCAAAGGCTTTAAGCTTCTTCTTTGCTGTTTGCTGCAGGTGTCAGTCAGAATCTGCACATCAAATGACACGAGCGTCGTCTTATGAGTGACTGCAGGAAGCAGCCATTTGTCGCCACCTCAAACGATCAGAGAAGAACGCTTTAAAAACATCAAACTGAAAGGAAAGATTGGATTTTTTTTTTTTTTTACTATCCATTGATTATTGATTATTACTATTAAAATCAGTTCAGGATATACAGAATGTTAAGTGTTGGTCTGGATTTTAAAAAAAGGAGCCTTTACATGTTTCGTGCCGCAGCTCAGTTCAGCTGTGCAGCCGTCATCGGAAACTTGATGGCGTCTTAGAGGAAGAGATGGATGAATATTTTCCTCACGTCTTCCTAACGTCTCCAGCTGGACGATCTAAAGACGAAGGAATCGGCGAAGGGAAATGAGACATTTTCTCGTCCAACCTGAAACATGTTCGCTCTCTCAGACACACACTCAGCCTTGGCCCCATGTTCCTCTCAGTGTGTGCAGCCTCTCAGCTCCTGACTGAACCCCCTTTGTTCAGCAGTGACCCTCTTAAGCGCAGGTTGAAGCCTGCAGCCATTCCACTTTGGATTTGGACCCTATCGCGTGTCACACAGCTAAGTCGTCCAGGACAGGGCCTCTTCACTCAGACACACGGCGACAAGTATCCATTCACTTTAAAATGAACGCTGCAGCGGGGTTTAAAGCTCAAAATGCCTCGATCACCAAACCTCTGAGCAGCCATAAAGGTTTCCAGAGGTCACGGTGCTGTTATTTCCACACAGAAACATAGTGGGCCGAAATGCACTGGGTGGTCGCCTGCGTGTACTTTCTCATGTGCATGAGAAATTTTCTCATGGGCATGGAATAGTTTCTGGTGTGCACCGGAAATTTATAGATTTTTTTTTTTTTTTTTTTTTTTTTTTTTTTTTTTTTTGCCCATGTCCCTTTAGGGGCCCCATACATACCTCTGCCAAGGCCAAACAATCCTTACAAGCCCAATGTCATTCCCGGCTCGTCACATACTGACGGTATATCATGCCTTTGTGCATCTCATGCAGATGGAGACCAAACCTGGATGAGACCCACCAAGCTTTAATGAGCCGCCAATGAATTTGCTTAAATATTTTACAGAGGTCAGGGTTGAGAGGTGTCTCATAAACACGAATTTCACCGAAGAGACGAGTTTGTATCCCTGAAAGCAAACACAGATCTTTTCCTAAAACTAACCAAACCACATAGTTTTTGCACATAAACTTCTCTGAAGTGCATTTTCATGTCAAGCCTGTTATAAAATCTTTGGATGGCGTCCACTGAGGTGTCAAATACCGATGCTCTGTCACACACACTGTGGTGTGTCAAAGCGTCAGTCAGTGACGAGCTGGAATGAGAACTTGTCGATCCTTCGTATGTCCCACCCATCCGCAAAGGTTCATGGAAATCCATTCTGTAATTTGGGAAACGGTGGAACGGATTAATCTCATAATTTTAAAGGAAGGGGGAAATAATTACAGATCAGCACCAAAAATTAATGGGGTCTTTCCTGGCCATACATCCCGTAGTTTTTACATAATAAACCAACAAATGACCAAATAAACTGACTCGGGTCAGAAACCTACTAGCCAATTTATGCCACCTTTGCAGGGTTTTTTTATGGCAATCAGGCTTGAGAATCCAATCAGTTTGAAAAGACCATTAGTGTCTGAAATATGCAGATCACTGCTCAGGTGTCAGGATGATGCCACATGTTGCAACACCATTCTTAATTTAACTTCATTTTCAGAGGAAACAAGTGAACTTCTCTCACCTCACAGGCAGATCTTTTTTTTTTAAAGAGTTGAGTATCAAAGACCTGCTGAGGATTCTGGAGCCGATTTAACGTCTGCCTTCATAGAACTGTCAGCCTGTTGCTGCTGGAACAACGCAGTCTGACACATACAAAGTGGAATGTGTCTCCGTCAGTTTCAAGTGGCTCTCTGTTGGTTTCATCAGCTTAATCAGGTCCAACCGTGATGCAGATTGACAGGTCATATGTCAGAGATGAATGTTGGACAAAGCAGCAAATAGTTCATGGAGCTGCTTTTCAACCGCTTCTTATTTATCCAGGAGAGGTTTGTTAATCCTCTCTGCTTTTTTTCATCGCCTTCATTTCCCTCATTCTGCTTCCACACAGTCAGAATGAAAGCAGCACAGTGTCGCGACAAAAGTGTGGAAAGAATGGTCTGCAAATAACAAATCATATATGTCTACATTACGGTAAATGCACTGTTTTCCCTTTTATTAAGTGTCTGATTCAGCTGTCATGGTTTGGTTTTATTTTGTAATTCCTCTCCTCGTGTGTTTTACTTGACACTTCCTGTTTCTTTTCCCACCTTTCTGATTGGTCTCATCAGTTTCACCTGTACCTGATTACCCTCCTGTGTATTTATGCTGCGTTCAAGGCGACGACAAATGCTATAATCCCAGTTTGGGAATTTCAGGGTAAATCTGGGCACTGAACTTCCATGAGTTTCTGATAAAAAAAAATCCAACTTTCCAACCATGCTTTCAAATCATTTTGTCCAAGCCAGCAATGTATATATTCCCAGTGTCTCATAAACGCAGCATAATTCCATGTAGTTTCCCTCTTTCATCTGTGAGTTTTCCGACCTGGTTTCCTTCTGCGTTCCTGCCTCAAATTCCATGAAATTTCACCGTAAATCAATTAAATTTTATAAATGCTTTGTAGGGGCCTTAGGTGTGCATCTCATAATTGCTTTCTTCAGTTTCTGTTTTTTATAGCTGCAACCTATGGTTAATTTAAGCCAGTGCTCTGAATCCTTCTGTTTCCTGTTGCTGGGCAATTTATGTGAAGTGCTTTTATTTTGAAGGAGTATAGAGGAAGTTGGCTGTGGTCGGTGTGTTCTGACTTGATGAGTTAAAATAAAATACGGTATCTCCGTGTTTTATTTATGTATAGGTTTCTAAGTATAGGCGTGTTCCATAAACCTTTGGCTACATAGTTTTAGCACATTTAAACTGAGGTGAATTTTTTTACGTCAGCTTGCTCACATTAAGGGGGCGTGGCCTATCCTCAGAATAAACTGCGTTTTTCCAGTGGGGGGGGGGCATCTCTGCTTTTTATACATGGTGTTTTTACATTTGAGTCCTTTTTGAACTGATAATCGCTGACATCAACAAAACACTCTACACTCCTTAGTTGCATCCATACAACCTTTACATGCATTGCAATAAATCCTAGTTATTATTATTTGGCTCTTCCTAAATGCTTCATTGTGTTTGGGCACAAGCTCCAACCGCTGGTGTTGCTCCAAGGCACAAATTCTGCTGCATCCAGGCAGCTGGAGATGTACTTTCACCAAACTGTGAACACAAACATGTAACTCAAATGTAGAAAATATTGACAGAAACTTTATGACAATTGATGACATTGTGGAGAGTGATACCTCTACTGCTAATTATCATCCAAATGATACTTCTAGGGTATTTTATGCTGTTTTCACTTCATTTCTTCCTATAAATTAAACCTCCGTCTTTGTTATTGAGCATGCACGTCTGATGTTTCTGCACTGCACTTCCCACAGATTAGCTGTCAATCAAAGTGTTGTTTTCTTTCCAGAGTTTCTGTCATTGATGTTTGAGTTGTGCATTTTCTGTGCCCTCGTTCCAACTGCTCCTCTTCAGAATAAGCAGCCTATTTGTAACTAATGACAAAATGTATGGCTCCTTTCCAGTCAGGTGTCCAAATCATGTCGTTGAGCCTTCGTGCACAAAGAACCCTGTTGTTTCACAAGCCTGTGAGGAAAAATGTCATCTAATCAAACATGTTAAGAATGCAATTATTTAGTATTTTTCCAATTAAAAACAATATTTAACATAAAATACAAACATTCATGAACCATTGAAGCTCTAGCTCTAGTTCTATCAGGACGACTATGACTTTACACACTATTTATTCCTCATACCATCCTGTCATTCTCACCTCTCATGAATGCTCAGTCTTCATGTCCTGCTGTCAATTGATATCAGCTGTTCTCATCTATTCAATAGCACAGTGACACACGTCATTGTCAGCCTGTCATCTTGCTGTTGTCTTTTAAAATACACTACTCTCTGTACCTCTGATATTATTTGCACCCTCCACACCCCCATCACTGCCCAGTCTTTGCAGATTCACTAGCTTCATCATTTTATCAGCCTCTGCAGAGTCATCAGCCATCACCACCACCACCACTGTCTGGACTCCATGGGGGGGAATTTATATCTTGCAGCTGCTCTGGACAGATGACCTTCGATCTCAATCTCCCTGAAAAGTCTGAGCACCAAAGACTTTCTGACAGACTAATTATCACATCTGTGGCGGTAACAGTTATCTTGACTTCATTCACTCGTCTCTCCTGATTGAACTACATTGGTCATGCAGGGTAACAAAACATTTCTGCAGATGCAAATGTCACAGATTGTAACTTTGAATGAATATGACTGTTGCATCAAAACTGCTAAAAGACGAAAATATTATTATTTGCACCTGATTGTTTCTATTTTACAGTTTTATCAGTGGCTGTCTGAGGGGCAAGGGCAAAAAACAAAAGGGACACCATCTGTACAGGGGGACCAGGGCATGTAAGGTTGTGATGCATTTATGATTTTATAATGTTACCATGTTCTGTCCACTTGAAGGGCCCCATAGAGGGCATTTTATTGTGTTAAATCTAGAGGTATGTAAGAGGACACTTTGGTGGCATTATTTCAAACAGGGGGGATCTTGTCTCCACCAGATTACTCAGGTTATCTCCTTTTGTCTTTGGTTATTGCCTACTACAGTTAGTCCAGTGTAGAGTAGTAAACAGTGCTAGAAAACATTAACAAAGTCTGCATGATCATTAATTTTAGGCATGTAATCATTACACAGAACACTATCGAGACGTTTTGACAGGTCAGCATTCATGATGTATGATAAATTATTGGATGAATTATATTTACTTAACTGATTGGTCGTATGCAGGTGAACCATGAACCCCAGTGCAAAGCCTGTGATGCATTTTCAAAAAATCAGACGTTATCATTTTAAAACTAAGACTGCATTTCATTCTCCTGTGTGAGGATAAAAAATGTTTTGATCAGACAGCACCAAAAATGACCTGGAGCCAGTCTAAGGATTAATTTATTGACTTATTTATTTCATTTATTGGTTTATTTAACAGGAACAATGCACATTAATGACACTGCTGTAAATGTTAGCCAAGAGGCTATTTTTTTGTCACCCTATAAAACAGAATATAAAATTGAAATTGCAAAGTTATTCACTGAGAATGACTGAGAAAAGGACAATCGTGCATTTTTTCCTCTTAAGATTCTATACATGCTATAAATGTTAAATACTGAATTTCTGGAAATGCTTTCTTTAAGCCACAGTCATGGTGTGAGACAGTTCAGGAGTGTCTGCCCGTTGGAAATCATTAAGTCTGTAAATCCCAGTCTGCAGAGTGTAAAATATTCACCAGTCTACCCAGTGATCCTTGCAAAACAAGCAAGACACAAACAGACGATTCATTACGATACTGTCACTTTTTCAGAGAGATAAAACACATTATATCTGAAGCCTGTGGAATTTTTTATGAAGCCGTGTTCACAGTCCAAGGTGTTTTTTTATTATCTACATATCCTTGATGGGCTAAGCTCATGTACTGTAAGCTGTTAGTATAAACATCCACTGCTTCCCATAACTACCTGGATAGAAATGAACATTGAGTTCAGACAAAACCGACTCACACTTTACAAAAATGGTTGTAAAAGTACAGGAAACAAATACAACCTCATAAATGTGGTATTACTTACACCTCTTGACACTGAGGTATGATTGAGGTATCACTCTTTATCGCAGCCAATTCAAACCACATCACACAAATCTTTTTTCTTTCTTTTTTAAACAACAGCTTACAGAACAACAAGCACTTCAGCAATGACATTGCAAAATTTAAGATTTGGGCATGAAGGAAACAAAATTATGGTATACAGGTAAAATATAACCATGCAGTTCAACTATTAAAACAAGGCAGATAAGATATAATACAATACATAAATTGATTAAATAATAATAATAAATTGATAAAAAATAATTTCAAAAAATTAATAAGTAAATAAAAATAATTTCATTAATTAAATAAAATATATAAAGGTCTTCCATATGGATTAAAGGTTAATACATTCAAGGTCTCTTAATTTGCACACATAATTGTAATAATAATTATTATTATTATTATTTGTACATATTTCAGCAGTTCTTTTTCAGATTTTAAATGAAGGCAGTGAATGTTATAATTGAGCATCAGTCTTAGCTGTTCAAACCTTAAACATTTTAAAATAAATCAAAAACTAAACATGAATTTGCAGATGTTGTTAGTTGTTTAACGATTTTTAGTTTTCTGGTAAAAAAAATTTCATGATGAGTGGAACTTTAATTCAAACAAAAACAACTTCAACAGGTAACTGGAATGATTCATTGCAGTGCACTGGACTCAAACAGCTTTGAGTCAATAGACCAGCTTGATGAAATCTTACAGTCCAAAGGTTAAAGGAATAAAGCACTTGAACTGGTTCAAAGGTTCTCCCATTCCCTTCTTCGCCATAGTTTTGATGCCACTATTCTTTTTTCAGCGTTCCTTGTTTGCTCTTTGCTGGCCAGATTTGGCTGCTTGTTACACACATGCTGTTGTGCAATGAAACATAACAGTGAAATGAGTTAGGTTATGGGTTATTAATGTGAGAGTATTCAGTTTTACGTGGATATAATTTGTGCTTTAGGTCTTAAATGAGGCAAAAGATTCAAACTGGACTGTTGAATTGCTCTCCAGCAGGGGTAAAACCAAATCATTGTCTTGGAGGTGCAAGTGCCAAGTCCTGAACGAGCCATGATGCGCTCTTCACCACACGTTGCTAATGTTCATCTTGAAATTTTCTCTTCAACTTCAAACAAAGTTGCTCCATCTCTGCAGTTTTCTATTTGTTTTTAGTTGCGGTCTGTTGTTTACAAGGTGCATTTGAATGCACCTTGAAGACATTGTTTGCGACCCCAGGCTTTGCCATTCAAAGCAATGTAGATTTGAGAGTTTACATTGTGTTCCTGGATGCACCATGAAGTCCTCATCCCTGACTGTCCGATACAGACGGGGAAGGTAAATGATTGCCGTTGCCATGTAATTTCAGTGTTAACAAAGCGCCGCTTGACACGTGTAAAACATCACACTAGACACAGATGCTGCTGTGGTAAACATCAGGCCTTGTGAGCTCGTGGAACACAGATATACTATCTAAAAACACACACCGGAGCAACGCTATGCTGCTGTCGTGTTGTTCAGTGTAAATAATTAAAGGGGGCGTTGAGAGGGATCTTTGTTGCAGCTCTATTGTGGGAGCTTCGAGGAAAAAAGGGCTGCTGGTGCTTTTTATGATATTGTCAAGTCGAGTCTAAAGTCATCACATCTGTCTGACTTGAACCCACTGCTAAAAACCTGATCTCTGAAGACTTGATGGTCTTGTTTTGTTTCATTTGGTTCATGGTGAGCTACGTGATTTTAAGGTACTGGACTTGAAATCCAACAGCAGCTTCCCATGCAGGTTTAAATCATGCTCACAGCAAGGTAGTTTGAAATGCTCAAGCAACTAACATTTGACGTCTTGTGTTCTCCCAGTCATAAAAGCTATAGGATGAATGATGATGATGATGTTGAATAAATCGACGGCATTGAATTGCACTCTTCTTCCTTAGCAGATAAAATGCTGGACAAGTTTGAATCTCATTCAAACAAACAGAAGCAGACAGAGCTATGATGCAAAGCGCTGGCTTGCCAAAAACTAGAGCTTTAGTTTTTTGCTCAAGGACACCATTGACGTCTGGACAGGAGGAGCTGGGTATGATCCAGTCTCTCTAATAATCTGACTGTGTGGGAATTCAGGTGTCCGTGTTAGACACCAAGAACATAGTTTGTCTCCTAGATTCAACTTTTGGCTCCAACCATAAAGCCAATCTTTCACTGCGGTGGTGATAAATCAGAAAATGCTCAGATTTGAGGGTTGACATAGTTTTATCTTTGCAATTCCTTGTTGCATAGTTTTATACAGGATATCTATATATTTCTAATTCATTGTGGAACAAAATGAACAATTAAAAGGCATAAATTAAACATATTTTTGCAGAAATTAACTCTTATAACTTGCAGAATGTTACTCATTTACATTTACTTCCCTTCTATGGCTTAGGCTCTACTTTCCTTGTCTCTATCATCTCCATCCCCTCTACTGTTCTCTCAATTGTCCACCTTTCTCCCTCCTCCATCTTTCCTTGTCTCTCCCCCTCTTTCTCTACCTCCTCCCTCTTCCCTCTCTCTCTCCCCCTCCTTCATTTGGCTGAAGCTAAATGTCTTGTGTGAGATAACATCACAGTAGGAAATTCCGCCTGTGTTGCCAGACTGCTCAGTTTTCTCCCCAGGGCTGGCAACAATGTGCGTCCTTCATAAGTGCCTCTGCAGTGCTCAGAATCTCCAGTCATCCCTTGAGAGCCCGGTCAAAAGACCCGCCGGCGAAACCTAACGCCGCGCTCCAAGCTCCACACCAGAGCCTCAGCAGTTAGCCTGCAGGATTACTGCAAAGACACTGAAAAGTCGGCCCTGCAATCGCACAAGGCCCGCAATATGTGTGGATGCTGTTAGCCTAAGTTGGCATTCTGTACTTACAGATTGTGTCTCAACAATTTATTGTGCATTCCAAAATCTTTATAGGTTAGATAGAGATTTAGAGGTGCAGGTAGGGAAATTTCATAAGATAGAAGCTGTTTCCAGGCTTTTGTGCTAAGCTAATGCTAACCAGCTGCTGGTAATCGCTTCATATTTACTGTACAGATAAGAGAGTGGTACCAATCTGCTCTTTTAACTCTCAGTAAAAAATAAAAGTAGGAGCTTTTCCCAAAACGTAAAACTATTCCATTAACCAGAAAGCACTCGGAGAGAGCAGACCTCCGCCAAGGCAGCTCAATTTCCCCATGTTGCCATTTCATTCCAAAAACTAAAACTACAGTCATTTTGTTGCAGAAAGCCCCATCTTGTGGAGCCTTGTAATCATTAAATTACAACGGCACATGTGGTATAACTAATAAACTATCAAAAAATTCCTGGATCCAGACGGTGATCCGGATCATCACCAAACTCTAATCGATGGTTCCTTGGGCCACTTCTGACATCTCCTGAAAATGTCATCAAAATCTGTCCATTACTTTTTCTTTTTTTTTATCCTGTTAACAAACCAACAAACAAACCAACACACCAATGCCGGCGAAATGTTTCCCTCAATGTTTCCCTGCATAAGAAACCAGGAAACACTC
The DNA here is from genome assembly GCA_037577475.1 of Chaunax sp. Z400. Taxonomy (NCBI): domain Eukaryota; kingdom Metazoa; phylum Chordata; class Actinopteri; order Lophiiformes; family Chaunacidae; genus Chaunax; species Chaunax sp. Z400. Next base: position 2,462,943 of record CM075198.1, read on the forward strand.
AGACCAGTGGTTTTAAAAGTGGTCCTCGAGAGGGTTCCAAGGGGTCACCAGAATAAAGGGGAAATATTTATTTTCACTGAGTTTTCATCAAACATTACCACAATGACAGAATTATTAAATTATTGATTTAATCTTACATAATATTGGCCATGCATTTCTCACACTTTTTGCTATAAAACATCGAAAAGCTAAATTCTAATAATCAGATGAGGGACCCTGGGACCTGGTGGAAAAAGACTGGGAACCACTGTCCTGAGAAAAAAAACTGGTTCATGGCAGCCAGTTGTAATTATTTCAACAAATGCATGTCTTTTCTGTTAGTTTGCTTTAGCAGATAGTTCCATATCTTCTGCTACTGATGAGTCTCTGCTAGGGTTGCTGCACGAGGAAGAAGCTTGTAAGGAGAGAAAAATCAGAGCCGTGCAGAACATGCAAAAGAATTTTAAGCTCTGTAATTGGATATTTCGAAACAAAATCCTTTTTGGGAGTCATAGGCCAGCTGACTTCCATCTTCACATTTTGTATTTAATAAAAGGACCAAGTGTTTTCTTCATCAAGCCTTAGTCAGCTAACACTGACACCTCCCACTTTGCTAAAGCATATGGACCAATTACAGCTCAAAAACTCTCATTTCTAATACATGTACAACAATTAAGTTATTTCTTCTTTTTAGGTCATCTTGGACCATGTTTATCAAATCGTTTTTATATTTTTATGAAATATAAATATAAGCAACAGAGTTTTATTTGTGTGTCAGCTCACTACTTCAATTCAATACCAAGCTTTATAAGTATCTATTGGCAAAAATATAATATAATATTCCTAATTATGTTGTCATTAGTGACGAATCACCTGAAAATAAGAAGTTTCTTCCACAGAGTCTGTCCTGTTGCACCGCCATGTTTGTACAGTAGCCAAGAATGGACAAACATCAGCTCTAGAGAATGCCTTTCTTGTTTTTACATTAGCTGAAGGATGCCATAAGTTCCCCTCGAAGCTTGGAAACGTGAGGTGAAATGAGGAGTGTTCATTTGGTTGCAATCACTGAATTAACTGGCCATTCTAAATTCTCTAAACGTTTTCTTAATTTCCTTGCGTTTTGTCTATTTGCATGCGTTTTCTTAAGTTGCAGCACATTTGCCCCCATCGGCCACCGTAGTATTCTCAACAACCGAGTTGAAAATCCACAGCAGGTGAAGAAATGAAGATTTAAAAAAAAAAAAGTTATTCAAAAGCTTTCCTGCAGACGTGACATCCCCAGAGACAAGTACATGCATTTATTTTGGAAGACACCCCTGAGAATTAAAAGCTACAGAATGTCTGGAAAGCTTGCAGACGCTCAAAGACATGGAGACTCTCTAAGTCATCTATTGTGTTTTCAGGGATGGAGGCTAACTCAGTGAGTCCAAAAGATTTATCTCATGAGGCTATGCTATACGAAATAGCATGAGGACACACGGTGCAATGGTCAGTTTACTTTCCAGATGTCTTCCACAGCGTCAGTCGTCGATGAATGGCCGACATCATTTTAACGGGCTGTGTCAAATAGTATTTATCTATTTCCTGCAATGCAAACACTGTTTAAATCTCTTTAGTCTTTATGTAGCTCTCACTAAGGAATGCCACAACACACAGCGTTACCACAGTAACTAAACAGTTACCTTCGCTTGCTGAGATTAGTGGGTTGTTGTCTGGGCAGGATGAGATGTTTGCCCACTGTATAGCATAAAAAGCTTTATGTATTTAGGGTTGTGTCTCTAAATCTGGAGCGTCGGTGCTATAAGTACTCAAGGCTCTTTGACAGAAAGGGAAGGAGTGTCTTGCTGAGTCAACGTCTGTGACCTTTGGAACAGGGTTAAGCGAACTTCCCGCTGTGAAGAAATGGCAGCAGAAAGTTAGAAGAAAAGACCAACACATGAAGATTGCTCATGCATTTGCAAAAAAAAAAAGCCAAAGGCAGAACGCTCTAGGTTACAGGTTCATTGACAACAAGGACTAAATCCCTCATGATCTGAGAGACTCACAGTTTCAGATAGTTTTTACAAGATTTTACTTTTCTTCAGTGTAAAAATTCACCCGAAAGTGGATAAACTCTCATCTCCATCCCATCCAAATCATATAATTCAATGCTTTTCAATCAATCATGGTATTTTATCTTGAAACAAGGCAAAAAATAGTCATTGCACAACCAGGTGAAATAACCTCCCTCATTTGCAGACAATATGCCATTAGTGAGCCGTCCAGACTGACATTTTTATGGGCGTCTGAACATTCACAGCCATCCCTCCTCGGGTTGGTTAGCCTTTGACAGCCCTATCTCGCAAATGAGGGCTCTTGCAGCAGCAATTCCTGCCGACCGCCGCGCTAAATGCACCTGTTGTCAGACTTATTTGAGGTGAGATAAGGTTAATTAGGCTCTGGTGCGTGCTTTATCATCACTGAGTGACATGCCTGGAGTTTGCACAGGGGCTGCACTTCCAGAGCTTCAGGAATGCTTTTCAGTCGATGCAGTGCTCTTAAAGAGATAACGGAATTGTCATAAAAACATGCTTCGCACCTTCACTGGTGATATAATCATTTACTGGGAGCCAGTGGCACCAATTGGAACAGACGTTGTAGCAGAAATGAAGCCATTGAATAATTATAAATGTAGAAAAGTACTATATTTTATTCTTCTGTTACATGTTGAGTTGAAACAAAAGGAAGATATAGAACAGGGTTGGCTTACTTTTAGCAGCAGTGTTAGGATTCAAAGTATCAATACTTGTAACTGAATTTGAAGTGATTGTAATTCAAGGAAAGGTTTTAGTTGCTGTACAAAGAGGAAGTGGTATTTATTTAATATATAAAAGTAGCTGAGAAGGAGTGGTGATCATTTTATTAGTCGTTAAAAGTTGCAGAGATGGAATGTTTGGCCCCATGTCCAGATAGCATTTATGTTTTGGGAAGATCTGGGATCAAACTGCGATCTATGATTTTATTGATTACAACAATGGTCTGTTAGATTCAACAGTATGGTCAGCCCTGCATCCACAGCAGCTTTTTGTGTCTTTTAACCTTGCTTGCTTTCCTTCCTCTGCACTATTTTCTCCATTGTTCTCCAACTATATTAAAATGAATATATAAAAACTCTTGCATGGTGGAGACGTTAACGGTTTTAGCCACAGAATGCTACCATGGGAGCTAACGTTAAACTCCCTGCTCCTTTCTGTGGATTGACATAATTAGACGCGGTCCTTGCAGAGTCTATTATCAGAACTGCATCCATGCTAATTATAGCAGTGATCTGCTAATCAGAAATAAGCTGTAGAATGCCTTAACTGACCATTATAGTTTATAATTATAGTTTATTATTATACTTTAATAATAATTATATTATTATACTGTTATAGTACTCAGCAAAGTAATAGAGAACAACAAGCTTATATGTTGTAAAGTGATGAAAGCACTAATTCAGCATCTGGCCAATCTGCACCCACAAATGGGCAAGCCCCGCCCCATCTAATATATGATTGGTTGCCTGAAAATGAGGGGCAGTAACGACCTTAACAAATTAAGTTTGATTAAACTTTTAAATCAAACGTTTATGCAGTAATACTATGTTGTGGTATCATACTTTTATTTGCTTATGTGTGTACTTTTTCAATAGATAATGGACATTTAAGTTGGGTAGTTTGTAATTAATTGTTCCAGATATTTATATTTCCGTCTATATTAATTTATATGAAAACAACGTATACAGATTCTATGTAATGCCACTAAAGCTTAGATTAAACTCTCTTGTTTATGTCTAACTTTGCTCACTGTTCCCCATCTTCTCCCTCATCACACCCACCTTTTCCTCTTTGCACCATCTGATGTCCGCCTCCCTCACTCCCCACATCGACCCAAGTTCACCCCAATAATTCACTCCTGTCTGTTTGGGGGAGGCGGGGGGAGCTCTCAGCTTACTTTGAGCCTGTTGATGTATGTGTGTTGGTGGCTGTTGGTGGAGGTACAGGTTGGGTGGAGGCTGCTGCCAGGTTTCTTCTGGGTCAAGAGTCGACTCATCACCTCCGTGTGGAATCTGTCAATCCTCCAGGTACAAATACATGTATGTTCACTGCCCTCAGAGAGCAGACAACACCTACACTTTGTCCATATTTTGAAGGTGCAATGGGAGAAATTCTGAAGTCTAATCTCTCAGATTCCACAAAGACATGCTGTCAAGGATGCACACTTGATTGAATAATTGATATTTACTTTTTAATTAATAAATATACCTTATTCAATATATTTTAATGCCGTTCATACATACAGTGTGAGAAAATGTGAGAGGCTGTTACTTAAGGGGCTAACATGGGTAAATATTAGCACGGAACACGTTGTGTGTCTGTGCATGTGCATGGCTGAGTGTTTAACCTCAGTGCAGATGTGCGTGTTTGGGTGTGAGTCGTCTTTCTGAGCGTGTCTTCCGGAGTGTGTGTGGCTGGATGTTTATTAACCTGTCTTTACGAATGTGTATGTTAGTCAAATTTTTACCAAATGAGTAAAACGAGGCCACTTAAACCCTCCAGGAAATAAGCTGAGCCTTCAGACTCACACACTGCGTACATGTTATTTTAAGCCCAAATTACACATCATCTGATATCCATCCTAAATGGCTTTTCCAGCTTCGCTGCCTCAAGTATTCTGAGGTAGAAGGACAGCAGTAAAAAGGGGCCAACAGGTTTACTAGCAGTATAAAAAAAAATAGACAAGGCCAGCTCCACTAAGATGTAGGAAATCTGCCAAATCCCCAATTCCCTGAGAAAGACCGGACAAGGCTCCACTACAGAGATGCTAGGCTACTTATCTCTTCTTTCAAACATTTACACTCACAGCTTTAGTACTCAGGGAAGTTAATCTTCCCAAATGTTAAACACTTGTGGATGTTTTCAATGCATCCAGTGTAAATTTAACAAAGAGGCTTTCAGATAATCGTCAGTTTAAGTTTCTTTATGGCATCACTCTAATCCAGAGTCCAGTGATAAATACCTTTTATTATCAGTCACGCAGCATTTGTGTCAATAACAATAGATGTGATTTCAGCATTTCATTTGCTACCTTCAAACCAATAATGGAGAATACAGTAGTCTCACTAGCTAGGAACCAGTATTAGGGAGCAACCAAATCATTTTGTACATGTAGCTTACAGTTTAACACATGAAGAGAATCACAATCCTTGCTGCTGAAACTCTTCAGGGAGATTGTGGTCGAAGGACATCTGCCCTGAACCGCAAGATAATTTGCCTTTGATATTTAATATGAACATTTGAATTTGACATTTAATATCACCCCCCCCCCCCCCCCCCCCCCCAAAAAAAAAAAAAAAAAACTGGTGGTGGTGGTGGCGGCTAATGACTCTGCTGAGACATTTTAAAACAAGTCTTAATGTTCTTGATGTTAGTTGATAAGAAGAAAGTTGCATCGTTGTTTTGCTGCGCTCCATAAATGTTTTGTGAACTAAAAGGTCATTTATGCTCCTTTTGTAACGCGGTCTATCCGTCAATGCCTCCATACTTCCGTTCGTCCTCTAAGTCGACATTGATAAAACCACAGTGGGGCAGTGAAGTGTCAAAAGTTTCGACAACAACAAATATGGCGACGGTCAGAGGAGGTTGTGATGATGTACAGTAAATACAAAGCGGTAAAAGTGGAAGTAACGATGTACTCGGCGTCTTTAATGTAGACCATAAATGGGCCTTAAGATATTCATTCAAACGTCTATCAGCATGGGGGTGAGTACATGATGATTTGTGTTCCTTTAAGGAACAGACGGAAACTTCGGTATTCCTTTTAATAAAGCAAAACATATCTCCATGATAGATCTCTAACTTTGATGGTGTTATGATCTAGATTATTATCTTGTTAATTCAAAAATCTTATTGGAAAAACAACTTAACTACTAAATTTAGAGCAAAATGAATTTGTTCAGAGTGACCTGTGACACAGATGAAGAAAGGTGCAGTCTGTCACCTCTTCACTCTAAACCAACACTAATGGAACACTAATGGCTTTCAGCGTGGCTACATTTCCCACCTCGTCACTGTTTCTCCTCTCAGAACAGCCTCCATCTCAAACTCCCTCTGAGGTGAAAGCGGCTCGTAAAACACAGCCAACGGCTCGGACTCAACCGGGCCGGACCAGCTCCTAATGAATCCTCAGGTCTGTGTGGGACCAGAGCCGGCTGAATGAGCGTGTTCACCGCGGAGAAGACGTCATCGCTGCTAAAGAAAGAGTGTAATTATAAACATACCGCTGCTGTTTCCAGTGGCAGCAATTTAAGAACAGGCCTCCTGTCGCTGCAGGGCTTTAATGACGCCGGGAGAACAAGTGGCAATTTAGAAGGGCTCGCTAACACCCTCAGCACAGGGCTGGCACCCTCCACATTTAAACTACAGCATGGAGGGATGGTGGAGGGATGGTGGAGGGTGCAGGAGACAAATGATCAGACTTTGGCAGCTGGTTTCAGAAAAGAAAACATTTAATTATTAAAACTTATTCACTTGCTTTTATCCGACCCTTTATTGAGGCCTTGTTCCCAAAAGACTCATTAATTTTGTCCAAGTTAATTCTGAAGGGCCCAGATTTATGTCGGGCCCTCTGTGAGCGTCTGTCGCCATAGGCTCGTACTAGTAGGTGGCTTTTCTGGCCAATCCAGCGTGTTGAATCTGCAGCGTTTACACTATGTACAAATGAACCTCTTTGTGTAACTGGATGTTCTTCATTCTTGTTTTTTATACCTCTTAGCTCTTATCTAAGACCTTAAACCCCATTTTCACTGCGTATAGCACCAGCTCTGCTCGACTCTACTCGCCTTTTTTACCTGGTACCTGGTACTACTTTTTTAGTACCACCTCCGTTGAGGTTACAGACCACTGATTGGTCAATGCCCGGCACACATCCTGCACAGCACAAATCAATGGCTGCCACACTCAAACAGCGAAGCTACCTTAGAGACCGTAACTGTTTGTTTCTTTTATATTGCAGCCGCTATATTGAGGAGGTGCAGACGTTCCTGTCTTAAACAGCTGATGAGAGGATCACAAGAGGTGGACGAGAGATGTGTATCACTTGTGTGTGTGTGTGTGTCTGTCAGGAGGTTGGTTAACAGACCTGGCTGTCATGATCCCGCCCAGCAGTAGACTGATTGGATGGGAGGGTTTTGTGTCGCTGTTTGTTCTGGTTAATGAGCGGAAGGAAGGTGAGCCAATACAATACACACACTCTGTCAACAGAGGTACACTGTCAGGGTGTGTGTGTGTGTGTGTGTGTGTGTGTGTGTGTGTGTGTGTGTGTGTGTGTGTGTGTGTGTGTGTGTGTGTGTGTGTGTGTGTGTGTGTGTGTGTGCTGTCAAGGGTGACTGCTTTAAGCCTCACAATCCTACCTCAGGCTGATTAGTAGTCGGCCTCTAAGTAAACACACGGCTCACTGCGGAGGAATCTAACCTGTGGAAGGAAGGAAGGGAGGAATCCTCCATCCATCACTGACCACGAGCAGCAAAATGGACACACATGATGGAGAACTCGAATTTCCCCCAGTCGTGGCCAGAAAATTAAAGACTTCCACCCCATAATGAGACACAAGACATTGTCCTTTCTTGCAATGTTAATGAAAGTGGGAGAAAAAAAAATCCTTGATCTGCAGCTTTTGCTGGATCAGCAACCAAATTTTAACGGGTTATTTCCTGGTTCATGCAACATCCTTCCGCCATGTTTTGTGGAAATCTGTCCAGTAGTTTTTGCACAATCCAACCAACAAATGGACAAATTGTGGGGGAAAAAAATTAACCTCCTTGTCAGAGATAATAAAACCTTTTCTTTCTCACTTACTCGATTGGCTGTTAAAGGAGGGATAGGAGAGCATCACAAGGCCAACCTTCCCATGAGGAGGCTACAAAGACAAACTTTTCAGAAGAAGGGAGGAATCCATGACTGGCAAAATGGACACACGTGATGAGTATTCAAATTTCCTCCAGTCAGACCAGTTCATTAAAGAGTTCTACTCCTTAATGAGACACAAGTGTGAAAGAAAACTCAAACAAACTGCATGAAAAGTAAACCTGAGTGTCTCCTGCACAAAAAAGAGGAACAATATGAAAGGTTTGAAAAACAATCGTTTTCTGACTGGAAAAAAAAGTTTTTTTGTGTGTTTTCATCCAATTGGATAGATGAGCATATTTTTGACATAACTGATGCATCATTTTTTCTGTTACTCTTGATATAGTTATTTTTAAGAAGATTATTTATCAGACCAATGAGAGTCAGCGACAGAAACGTTCCCTCTGAGATGAAGGGTGGCGTCTAAAAGACCAAATCTAAAGAAAGTAAACATCTTCAGAAGTCGATGGGGCCTCCTCGTCTTATCCTGAAGTCATACATCAGATCTAATTACACTCAGGCCTTTTCTTTAAATTACCCCGGGGAATGAGGCGACACTTTCAAATATTTATTTAATTGCCTGCTTCAGACAGATATTCAGGAGGAGTTGTGTGGTTCAGTGAAACTGGGTCAGGATGGCGACGACAGAATGAGGCATTTTGAAAATTTCTATGTATTAAATGAAAGTGATTGTATCTAAAGCCATTTGTTCTGTTATGTAATCTGCACAGGAACACATTTGGTGAGTGTGAAATGTATCTGATAATCTCTGGAGGCCTTAATTTTTCCCTCTTCTGGTTTGCATCTGTTTTTGAAGTTGTACAAAATCAGCCGAGTGATCTCCATCTTCCTTCTATTGAATGCTGGCAGATCATCTCAAGGGTGGGAGGATGGTAGCATTTTTACCAGCTAGAAAACAGCACTTAAACACAACACACGAGCAGCGGAGGGAGGTCTGATGGGGAAATGCAATTAGATGTTAATTTTGTTATAAATTACCATTGCTAGAGTAACAGTGTGTCCTCACCATCCTATTAGCCAACAATGTTACTCAACTCAAATTTGGCACTTTGTGCTGCAGGAAGGATAGCAGCGTTTGAGAGTATCACAAGGCCAAACTTCCCATGAGGAGGTCACAAAGACATAAAGCACACCTCGGTAGCTCTGTGAGAACCGCCCCTCCCTCGTCTCTCCGTTTGGCGACGTGAACTTAGAGATCCCCAGGAGAATTGGGGGGGGGGGAGGCAGGAAGGGAGGCGAGATGGAGGAGGGCAGGCAGCCTGGAGAATGCAGAAATTGACTTTTAAACAGATGCAGTAATTCCATTTCCACCCCTTTAAATTGGTATGCAGGGGGCCAGCGCGTAACCCTAAACCCACTATCTACACTGCACACAGAAGGCGGGAGGCGAAGGCGACAGTTGGTGGTTGGGGCCGCCCAGTCTATCAGCCATGTTAATCAATACGGGTTCCACTCTGATAGTCAGCGATTGCTGTAACCGATGCTCCGTCTGCGGGAGGCACCTGTTTCCTGTGACTTTCACCTGCGGTTCACGGCTCGGCTGGAGATGGCTGGCCCAGCGTGAGGCATCTGGATCAGCCCCAAAACATCCCGTCATGAACATGAGAATGTCTGAGGAGTCTCATTCCATCATGAGAAAAATGTTACACCTGTTCTTACAAAAAGATGGCTGGTATTAAAGGATAACTAAAGACTGGAAACTATTGTGAGCTATAATCCTAAAGCTGCACATGGCAAGATTTTTTATATAGTAATCAACCAAAGAAGAAGAATGTACAAAGTTTTTACTTAAATTATTTTCTGGTAGCATAGAGTATGTAGGATTACAACCTTCCATGTGTTCAGGACATTAGAATCAAAGCCTTATCTTAAAAATAACAGTTTAAATGCTCATAATATGTTGAATATATAGAGGAAATAAATACTGAGCAACAGTGGATATGCATAATTTTAAAAACCCTGTAATTTCTATTTACTAGCTCTAATCTACTGAAACAAACAATCATGTGATTCACTGAATAGACTTTTTTAAGAACCCACAACCAAAACATGTTAAATCATGAATAACCATCATTTAGTCATAACATAGTTGGCGTTTGTACCATCGCCGCGGAGACCGCTATCCTGTCGTATAGATCCAGGAAGTGGACGGTTTGGTGGTGATGTCATGATCTGGGGAGCCATTGCTAATGGATGACGGTCAGAACTTGTCCAGGTCCACGGTACACCGGCAACCATCCGTTACCGAAATACGGTCCTAGGTCCGCATGTCATTCCCAGAATACAGCAATCAGGCATCACCTTCATACATGCATGACAATGCCAGACCACATGTGGCTCTTGTCTGTCAGGATTCGCCTACCTGGACCAGAACAATGTCGCTGTCCTTCCTTGACCAGCATATTCACCAGATCTATCTAAAGACTCTGATATGAGTAGGAACTTCTCTCTCTGACATTGGATCAAATCAGTGGAGGGAATCAAACCACGTCTTGGTATACACAGTTGTGTATTTTTGATTGTTCTGTTTGACTCTTCAGTCAGATGAGTATTTGCCAAATGGGAAAATACAGGGAGTGTTAAGCCATGTCTTAGTCTTTTGTGAATGCCAGCTCACCCAACACCCTCGAAATGATCTCTCCACATCATAGCCCCACCCAGCTGGATTCTCAATCTGAGCTCAAAGCAAGCATCCTTTAGCAAATATTAGCATTTGGGGCTAATTGGTTTGATTTTTAAAAATCGTGCTTTGGATGCGGCCTGTCTGCCAAACTGTCTCAGCTCCATGTGAAGGCGGTAAATCCAATAAGAAGTGTGAACGGCTTTCATTAATGCTATCACAATGCTGAACCTGCCCCATGTTAGCTTGAGCTCTGAAACTGTTTACACACACACACACAGACACACACACAGACACACACACACACACACACAGACACACACAGACACACACACACACACACACACACACACACAGACACACAGACACACACACACACACACACACACACAGACACACAGACACACACACAGACACACACACAGACACACACACACACACACACACACAGACACACACACACAGACACACACACAGACACACACACACACACACACACACACACACACACACACACACACACAGACACACACACACACACACAGACACACACAGACACACACACACACAGACACACACACAGACACACACACAGACACACACACACACACACACACACACACACACACACACACACACAGACACACACACAGACACACACAGACACACACACACACAGACACACACACAGACACACACACACACACACACACACACACACACACAGACACACACACACACACACACTGTCCTGTTTGTCGGGCCCAGTGGTGTGCCACAGTAATCGCTGGCCACAGCATGCTCTGAGTAAAACATTGGCACCAGCGTTAAGACAAGCAGCCCCCCTCCGTCTACACCACGACGACCCCCCGCTGTGGGCTAACAAGAACACATTAACCTCCCTCACCACACTCACACGTTCTCCCTCTGTTCCTCCTGCATGCAAACAGCCAAGCAAACAGTCTCATACCGTCACACATGAGCATGTAGATACATTCTCTCATATTCATGCATCCAGCTCTGGGGCCACAGGCGCAGTTTTACCCAGAGGAGGCAGGAAACCGCTCATTTAACCAGAGGGGGAACGAGGAGCGCCATCAGACCAATGCTCCCTGGTGGTTCTCCTCCAAACTCTGCACCACAAAGAACCATAACATGGACTTTTACCCAAACAATGATTGGAACTTTTTCCATGTGATTTTATTTGTGAATGTCACAGGTGAACGTTTGAATGTTATGAACCAACTAAAAATGAGGAAACATGATATAGAAAGAAATTTTTGACTAAACATCTTGACTAACATTATTTCCTTTAATTGTAAATCTTTAATTTCAAGCAAACTATGGGCACAAGTTGGAGTATTTTGCATTAAAAACTAAGCATATTTTATGAGTTATATTCCTTTATTTTAACATCAATCATACAAACATATGATGTTTAAAAGTACCTCAAACTGTTCCTTACACAAAACCCCAAAACAGGTGGAGTCAACCTACATGTAGAGCTGATTTCCTACAAAGCCAGAGAAAACTGAAATAATTAATGAAAACAATGACTATCTATGACTATCTATCTATCTATCTATGTATCTATCTATCTATCTATCTATCTATCTATCTATCTATCTATCTATGTATCTATCTATCTATCTATCTATCTATCTATCTATCTATCTATTTATCTATCTATCTCATTTACTCCTGTATCTCTAATTGCATTCCCTAATGCCCCCATTGTATTATAACTGCCCCCTCTCCTTGTTTGTTAAGGGCAGTGTGTGTGTGAGGGGGGTAAAAAGAGACAAAGTGGCTTTAACCTTTCCTAAACATTTTAAACAAACACCTATAGAAGGAAGCTTTGATTGACTTCTTCTCCCTCCCCGCCCATGCAGGGGGGGGAGTGTCCTCGCTCCTCCCGTATAAAACCCTACGTACCCTCCAGCTGTAGAGCATGCTGAAGGAGGCACGCGGCTGCACCGACACAAAGAGAGAGAGAGAGAGAGAGAGAGAGAGAGAGAGAGAGCGGGGGGGAGAGACTGGCAGCGTCTCAGCCAGAAGATAAAGCGCGTGCATTTGGATGTCAGAGTTTACGCACCATCACAAACTCCAAGCGCTGTAGCATGAGTTCAGCAGCCTCCCTGGATTAATCGGACTTGCAGCCTGCTTACAAAGCGCAAGTTGGGACTTTGTCGAGGAAGAGTCGCGCACAGAAAACAACGATGGAGAGGAAGACTCCGGGATGGTGCGTGCTGTTAACTCTTATCCTGTGCGGAACTGGCTGCATGGCGGCCAAAGAGCTCCAGTGCCAGGAGATATCTGTGCCTCTTTGCAAAGGAATCGGCTACAACTACACCTACATGCCCAACCAGTTCAACCACGACACGCAGGACGAGGCCGGGCTGGAGGTGCACCAGTTCTGGCCGTTGGTGGAGATAAAATGCTCCCCGGACTTGCGCTTCTTCCTCTGCAGCATGTACACTCCGATCTGCCTGGAGGACTACAAGAAGCCTCTGCCGCCGTGCAGGAGCGTGTGTGAGCGGGCCAAAGCTGGCTGCGCTCCGCTCATGAGGCAGTACGGCTTCCCGTGGCCGGACCGGATGAGGTGCGACCTGCTGCCCGAGCAAGGCAACCAGGACACGCTGTGCATGGACTACAATCGGAGCCAGACCACCACTGTTTCTCCCGTAGTGGCGAAGCCGACCAACCGGCCCCTGAAGCCGTACAACCCCAGAAAGAAGAGCGGCTACGGTCGTGGCATCCCCGGGAAACACAAACCAGCAGCGTCCCAGTGTGAGCCGGGATGCTTCTGCCGTGCGCCCATGGTGCCGGTGAGCAGCGACGGCCACCCGCTGCACAGCCGCGTCAAGACGGGACAGATCATGGACTGCGCCATGCCTTGCCACAACCCCTACTTCACCCAGGAGGAGAGGACTTTCACCGCCTTCTGGATCGGCCTCTGGTCCGTCCTGTGTTTCATCTCCACCTTCGCGACCGTGGCGACTTTTTTAATCGACATGGAGAGGTTTAAGTACCCGGAGCGTCCCATCATATTCCTGTCCGCCTGCTACATGTTTGTGTCCGTTGGTTACATCGTCAGGCTGATCGCTGGACACGAGGAAGTAGCCTGCAACCGGGACAACGGCGCAGAACACATCCACTATGAAACCACGGGTCCTGCGCTCTGCACCATCGTCTTCTTGCTCATCTACTTCTTCGGCATGGCCAGCTCGATCTGGTGGGTGATTCTCTCCCTCACTTGGTTTCTCGCCGCTGGTATGAAGTGGGGGAACGAGGCCATCGCCAGTTACGCACAGTACTTCCATTTGGCCGCCTGGCTCATCCCGAGCATGAAATCCATAGCGGTTTTGGCTCTGAGCTCAGTGGATGGAGACTCTGTGGCTGGGATTTGCTACGTAGGCAACCAGAATTTGGATAACCTGAGAGGTTTTGTGCTGGCACCGTTGGTTATCTACCTGTTCATCGGCACCATGTTTCTGCTGGCCGGGTTCGTCTCGCTGTTCAGGATCAGGAGCGTTATCAAGCAAGGTGGCACCAAGACTGATAAACTGGAGAGGCTGATGATCCGGATAGGGGTCTTCACAGTCCTATACACCGTCCCAGCCACTGTCATAGTGGCGTGTTACTTTTACGAGCAGCATAACAGACAGATGTGGGAAATTACGCACAATTGCACGTGCCTCACGGACCCGAACAGGCAAAAGCCGGACTATGCTGTTTTCATGTTGAAGTACTTTATGTGCCTCCTGGTGGGGATCACTTCGGGAGCCTGGATCTGGTCCGGGAAAACCTTGGACTCTTGGAGGACTTTTTGCACGCGCTGCTGCTGGGGGAGTAAAGCCTCCCCGGGCTCCATGTACAGTGACGTGAGCACGGGACTCACCTGGAGGTCCGGGACGGCCAGCTCCGTCTCTTGCCCCAAACAGATGCCACTGTCCCGGGTTTGAACTGTTCAACCATGTGTCACTTATTATATGTTTGTATGGGTAATGATCCAAGGTGAGTCACCAAACTGTCAGTTTAGAAGAAATGTTGTCATGAACTCCCCTAATGTGAACTCTGGTCACTAAGTTAGAGGGTCAGTTTGGACTCATGGATTGCGCTCCTTATCCAGAGAGGATTTGAATAGAAGGGGAGCGAGTGGGAGAGAGGAGAGGGGGGAGACCAATTGTGTTGGGGTTGTCCATCAGCGTGTTGTAATTAGCACATTAATGAGCGCCTAATGGCTTCTCTTTAAATAATGAGGCTGTCAGCAGCAGAACAATATACCTGGCACATAGAATGCAGAGTCTTATCTGAGCTTAATTGAATGCGCACAGCTGACAAGATCCCCCCGGTCGATCGGTGACGCGGTAGAACCGAGGCTCTTCTTCTTCTTACTGTAAAGAACCGCTGTGTCTTAAACAGGAGATTCACGATGAGATGGATTTACACGTACATTCTTCTCCGATGCCTTAATACTGTCTCACACGGGTTGCATCAGCGCGTAAAGTGTATTTATATAATTATTGGTGTACTTAATATTTTGTACATTTGTATATGAAAATTCACGAGATTGTAAATATGTATAATTTCCACTTTGATAGAAGATTTTATTTTGAGAATAAAACAACTTTTATTGAGTTTTCCCCTCGTGCGTCCTGCTCATTCACACTGTTCTGATGCATGCTGGAGGCTGACGGTTCCAGATCTCATTTGTGTTCAGCTTAAAGTTGCCTTTAGGGTCACATTGGATGTGTAAGCTTCTTTAAACCTCCTGGTGCTGCAGCTTGTCATGCTGTGAGACGCAGGGAACAACACTGCCATGGCAGTAGTGGCCCTACAGGTGGTCATCTTGGTTTAATGCGCTCTGCGTTTAAGTCTTGTTATTAACTCTGGACTTTGGTCCTCTGTTGAAGCCCTGATCCAGGCTAAATGTGACACATTTAAGCTTATTCTATTTTACGCGTTTAGAAGTCGATGAACTTCAACTTCTTCATCCTACAGCTGGATGAGCGCAAGTTTATCAATTATCCCAAGCAGCTTCAACTTTTAGATTAAACACTTGGTTCGTCATACATGCGTCTTGTTAACGTTTAGATGGACCTTTCACGTTATTGTTTATCATTCTTTACATGCTTCAGGCGTATAATTAATAGGTCAGTGAGGAGAGAGTCACTGACACTCTCTCCATGCTGCGTAAAGGTAACCGCAGCCGCGCAATGTCTGGATTAGGAAACGTTTGTGCGTAATATCAGTGAGTTATGGTCTGTTTTTTTCCACTAACACAAGAAAATAATATATAAATATAGACAATGATATTTATTTGTGAGTCACTTTAAATAAACTCACATGACTTGACATGGACATAACAAATCTGATGTGCTCCGAAGCTGAACTCCTGCAGAGGCTGCAGAACGACCTATAAAGTTATATCATGCTGCCACCTTGTGGTCAAATATCGAACAGCAAAGTACATAAAAGCACTGAATTCAACAGTTGAGGACAAATCTATAAACTTTGTTTCATCAGATGTGTGAAGAATTACTCACAGACTTCTGTAAAAGTAGAAACACCACAGTGTAGAAATACTTTGTAAATACTCTGTGCGCTATTCAAAGTATTCAAAGTAAAAAAGTATTAAAATATATCTAAAGTACTAAACGTAAAATGAATCTTTGTGCAGAATGACCCTTTCATAATAATATGTATTATATTATTGGATTATGACTCTTGATGCATTAATGTGAAGGTGGAGCTAATTCTAATCATTTTATAAACTTAATCTTAGTAGTTTGTGAATTTTCCTCAAGGGATCAATAAAGTTTTATTCTAATCTAAAATAATAGATCATCATTTATTAGTTTATTATACTTTCTATTCTTGATTTCAATCTGCAAAGTAACAAAAGAGGTCAGAAAATAAGTACAAGTCAAATTGTATTGAAGTCTAGCACTTGATGAAATGTACTTTCCAGCACTTTGCTATGTGTACTTTTTAAAAAGTATTCCGTTTTACACACCGGGTATGGAATCAGTTTCTGCCAGCATGATTTAAAAGAAGATCCTTTAAGAATCAGAAACTCTTGAAATAATGAGAAAGTTTTCTCATTAATTTCAGACACTATTTAATTAACCAGTGAAGTTAAACATCTTCTAACAGCATTAAAGTAATGAAGCTTGTGGAAATGAATGGCAGCAAATGTGAAGGAATAGAATGTAGAGAAGTAAACAAGTTTGACGCGTGTCCACATGGTCTCAGTCACTAAATCCATCCATCAAATTAAGAGACAGCAGATCTGTGTTTGCTCTGTTTAATGACAACAAACTGCTCTGAAACTGCTTGTTAACCATGTGACAAGTTGGCTTCCTCCTCCAGAGGGGTGTGTGTGTGTGTGTGTGTGTGTGTGTGTGTGTGTGTGTGTGTGTGTGTGTGTGTGTGTGTGTCTCCTCTGGCGGGGGGGGGGGGGGGGGGGGTCAGGTCTGTTCTCTCAAGCCCAAAAGCAAAAAATCAACAGGGGAAATGGCTCGAGGGGTCGTGCCTGATCCACCTCCTTCGGCATAAACAAGTCGCTGACTCGGCGGTTCAGGAAGACCTCATCACGGTGAGATCCTATTGGTGAAATTCAGATAATCCGACTCTTCTTCACTGGTCCCAGTTTCATGAATGCAGCCTTTGTCTAATGATTTAATTAGTTGTGACTCTAATTGGTTTGGAGTAATGGTGTTAGGATGTCTGAACGCCGTACACGGGTCCTTAAAGGCCACGCAGCAGTGGGAGCCTGAAATTTCAGAATATATACAAAGCAGGGTGGGAAGCATTTCCTTTCAATAACAGCTATTGTCAAGTCATGTGGGATTTACAGTCCAGTCTAAAACAAACATTTCTCCTGGATCTGACTGACTGACCCATGATGGACAGTTGATTTCATTGGTTTCTACCAAAATGCATGCTGGGATCAACCATTACAGAGGAAACAACATGCACAGTGACACTATAGTCAGGGGTTTAGAGAAGAACATACATACATCTAACATGCATATGTGAAAAGTCTTGCAGGGTTAGGGTTGTAAAGGTGAGAGGTCAAAGGTCATGTTTGTCATTTCTGGCATGTTCCACTGGGTAAAAAAAAAAAAAAGCAGCCCTGGAAATGTCTTCTCAATCTTAAGAGAACATTCATTCATTCTTTTGTTTTCTGTAACCACTCATCCTGTGTAGGGTCGCAGCGGGCTGGAGCCTATCCCAGCTGACTTTGGGCATGAGGCAGGGTTCAGCCCTGGACAAGTCGCCATCTTATTGCAGGGCCACATATAACACAAACATTCTCACTCACTTGATGCCTACGGGCAATTTTAGAGTCACCAACTCACCTATATTGCACATTTTTGGTGGTGGGAGGAACCCGGAAGGAACCCACGCAGACACGGGGGAGAACATGCAACCCAGGTCCTCAGCTGGATTTGAACCCAGGACCTTCTTGGTGTGACTGTGCCACCCCTTAAGAGAACAGTTCACCCAAAAATGAAAATGTTCATCTACTCAGCCTCATGCCAAAGGAAATGGTGAACATTTCTGGAGCCTCGCAGTAAAACAGCGCTGCAGCGTCCTCCAAGACACCTGAAGAAGATGGGGATGAAGATGAAAAAGAAGAAGACAGGGACTTGTTTTAAAATGAAAAACAAGTCCTATCTGAAAAGACATTATTCCCTCCATCAGGGAGGTTATGATCTTTGATACATCTGGCATTTTTTCCATTGTATTGCACACAGAATAATTTTTTTCTAAACCAACAAAAACATACAGAACATTTAAACAGTTGCCTCAATTGAGTAAATGATTGCAGTATCACTAACAATTTTCATGTTTTTATTGCCTTATTTTCAAAATTGGAAAAAAATGTCCACACAAAACCAGCTGTGAGTCAGTGATTGATGAAAACCACTTTAGATGACTGGTTTGAAGGTCCTCCGTTGCAGGCATTGTGCCCCTCTGGTGGATTGTCTGTGCACTGCATGTATCTGATTGTATACATTAAGCTTTTCAGGAAATAAATTGTCACACTGACGATGTGGAGGTCTGAAAAATCTCACCTTTTTCAAAATGCTGATGCTGCAGCCCTGATTTTTCTGTGAATCTCCAGAAAAGAAAATTCATCTGACTTTCCATCAGCATGCAGGTGAGGAGATATTGACTAAGTGGGCGTTTACTTTTATTACACAATAGAAAACTTTCTTGAGTATAATCATCAGTTGAGCTTCATCATTTGGGGCTGAATGGATTCTGGACTGAATGTTTGAAGCCTCGAAGATGCAACACACACATTTTATATAAGATGATCAGTGTAACTCTCAGTGGAGTCTGCAGGATTATGATCTGCTCTGTGAGAGTTGATAATTGTCCCAGTGTTGTAAAATTAATTTACACAAGACCTCCAGCCTCAAAGGTAGAGACACTGCAGCAGAGACTCCAGCGAACCGTCCAGTTTGACATCATGTGTTGTGCTGGTTGGTATTTGGAGATGTATATTGAAGAGTCTTGTTTTGTAAGCCTCAAACTTGAATGAATGAATCTTTGGATAAAAAGTAAAATGTAAAGATGCTGTTCAGGCTTCCTTTACACAAAGCCAGGATGACTCCTGCTCTTCCTCCACCCTTCAATCCCTCCATCATCAACATCAAAAGAAGACTGAATGGATTTTGTTTTCCAAGCCGGAGCCATCAGGGACATCCCCCCCATTTCATCTAAACTACCAGTGCAGAGGTGAAGAGGATGCTGGGTAATCAATATTTCTGACGCCTCAGACATCTTCTCTGATGTGCTGTTGTGGTCAATGTCAGCTTTTCACTCCTACTTCTTAATCTCGTCCGTCTGTCACCCATGAGATCGAGCTGCTGCTGCTGCTGCTGCACCTGAGGCGGACGCAGGTCGACACGCTAACTCGATTTGAGGAGATCGATGGGCAGCGAATGCACCAAAACAAGTCACAAAGCATTTTACAAACAATAAAAAAAAATAAAAGATTAAGGAATAACCAATAAAACATGATGGTAATGAAATGAAAGTAATTAAAATGTAAAAAATAAATCAAATTGATAAAACAATGATAGATCAATAGACAGCCAGTCTAAAATAGTGACTATGTAAAATAGAATATATTTAAAATCAATAATAACAAAATGTTTATTTTTAACATTCCAATGTTCTGGTTGACATAAATGTGATGTTTAATGTAAAAGTGAATCAAATTGTCCAGATATTTCTAGTGAACTTGACATTTCAAATATTTTACTAAAATTAAACATTGAACAGTAGAAGAATAAGCTATTAATAATATACATTAATAAGAATAAGGACAGTCTTGTTTTAATAATCTTGTGATTATTAGGTCAACTTAAAGGATAGTGGTGTCTACAAATTTTACATATGATTTTACTGGAGGCATTTTAGAGGCATTTTAATTGCACAGCGTACAGTGACATTTAAAAAAAAATCTTATATATAAAACTGCATTTTAAAGAGTTGGTGTTAGAAATACGTCCTATGTGATCTTATTATAGATCAGACAATAGAGCTGACATCATGACTACACCACGCATTAAGATGGATGGGGTTTGGCCAAGGACACACAGCTGACAGAAATGTTTCTGCATGTGTTTTGTGTATGTGTGAGTGTCAGGTCAACAATGTTTGTCAGCAGCAGACGACACTTACCGCTACCTTAGTGACACGCTCTGTGTGAATTTTGAGGTCACCCGGTTTGCTTGTCCAACCTCTGGACCTCCGCCAGCGACAGTGCAACCCTTTCTCTGAGCCTCCGACCAATCGGTGGCCTCTCTGCTAATGTTTCCGCACGTCTTAGTTGCCCCAAATACCACAGCAGAAGAAGAATGAGAGGGGTTGTGAGGCATGTGTTAGGGTCAGGGCTACGCTGGAGATAAGGTGTCTCAGGGGTTGTTGCTGTTGCGTTTGCTGTCATTGTTTTGACCAGACTGGGGTGTCAGTGTCCCACTTAAAATTTGTGTCCCACTGTTTGGTAACTTCAGCTGAGAGTTTTTGGACCATGATGAAGTTTTAGACAACTTTAAAAATAAAAAGATAACTGTGATCGCAAAGAACTCCAACAAATGGACAAAAAAAAATGTTTTTATTCCTTCGGAAAAATGCAAATTAGTTCCGTTACATACAAGTTTTAACACAAGTTCTTTCTTTCACAGCATCGTCTGCTTTCCCTCTTCTCAATTTCTCCTTTGCACCTGAGAGACTTTTTGAAAAAAGGATATTTTATCAACCAGAAATCACTTTCTGCAGCATGAAACTCAACTTGAAGGGAATTTACTTGCATTCTCTGTAATGTTGAATGATGGCGGTGCTAAGGTTGAAGGTCTCCTGTCATCCGACCAGGGTTGGGTCGTGCAGCGGTCATGTGAGGCGTCAGAGGTCAGGCTGTTCTGGCTGCCTGCACCCAGTCATCCAGACAACAGCTGAGCTCTGTGGCTACTGCTTCACCAAGGTCAGCCTGTGTGTTTGTGACTCATTGACAAACACACTTCAGATGTTGCAAAAGTAATCCGATTACATTTCACTCTACGAGATATTTTTACTATTACAAAAATACTCATGCATCAAGTAAAAAGAAAAAAGAAGATCCGTTGTTGTCCTTTATGTATAGAACTGTTCTTTCCTGTATGAACTAACATTTGAACATGAACTCACATCTTGCATTTATGTCATGTGAGATCTTTTGTTGCGTCATTTCAAAATGACAACATTAACGTGTTAATCTAAGATTTGTTTGTTAACTTTCGAGCCACTTTGGGGCAACTGAACAAACTGGAAACACATCATAGGACTTATAATAGTAAATCATTGCATATGTAGAAAACACAGTGCAGCATTAACATTACTCTTCTAGCCACCAAATGAGTCTGATGTTCACTCTTCTTAAAATCCCAGCCTCTATGGTTTATGAGGAAAGAGAAATTAAATGTAATCGTCCTTGTTTCAGTGTTAGTTTAGTTAAATCCTGATTTATTGTGTAGTTTGTGTCATGTTTTGCTCTTTGTTCTCTTCCCGCCTTTGTGATTGTCCTCATTAGTTTCACCTGTGCCTCATTAGCCTCCTGTGTATTTAGTCCATGTGCTCCATTTGTTACTCTTTTTGCACTTTGGTTTCTTTCTGGATTTATTGTGGTTGTTTTGAATTTTTATTAGATTTTCTTTTACTTCCAGCCATCTTAAATATTCTTCTGTCATTTGAAGTTTGTTAAGGTTATCTTAACTTAGATTGTAAAATACCAGACATTTAGAGGTTTCTATCCCATTAGACGTTGTTGATTTTGTCTGTCTGCCATTGGTTGCTGGGCTGGTGGTGAACATGAGGTTTATAAAATGAAATAAAAGTTGCTTAAAGGCTCTTTCTGGCTATCTTGTTGCTTTTATATGATTGATTATTAATAGAAATATTGATTAGTGCAGCAACATCCGCAACATCTCCATGACTTCATGCAACAAGAACAGGAAAAACAAATGAAGTGGTCCTTTTTAAAGGTCCGTGTCTTTGACAGTAATAAATGGCCACTCAGTCACACCCATGCCCTCTTGTCCTGAGATTCACTGCTGTCAGACTGTTGGCCTGAGTTTGCCCCTGCTGGAGGGTACTGCCCCAGCTTTTTCACCCCCACAGGAAGTGGTACCCTAGGGCTGGGCGGTGGTCCCCTGTCTGGGCGAGGGGACACAGGAGGTCTCAGGTGGTTGTGGAGAACAAAATGAGTTGGTACTGGAGTGCCTTCAGGCTTCTTATCATTGGTGGATTCTGCGGTTTTCGTTTTGATTCCACCGTTCAGCTTTGCACGAGGGGCTTCAGCATTTGGAGCAACAGCAGCAGCACCGTTCTTCGAGATTCCATTCAAGCTGATCCTTCTCGTTAAGAGAACCTCACTGTCTTCAGTCGTAGTCGTCAGACAGTTCTCTGGAGGATCCTGAGTTTTTAAGGCTCCTGTCGCAGCAGAAACCTTCAGAATAGACGTACGACAAAACTTTGTGCATAACGTAGGTCGCAAAGAGCAGATGGGGAAGAGAGAGGAGAATAAGGTGGAAGAGCCAGAGGCGGAAGACGGACACGGGAGCAAATACGTCAAAACACACGTTAGAGCAACCTGGCTGGATGGTGTTACAGATGAATCTCTCCTGCTCGTCACCAAAGAGGGTGAATCCAGCCAGCAGGAGGACCAGGAGGCGGAGAACCAGCATCAACATCCACCAGGTTTTACCTGTTATGGGGAAGAGATTCGATTAAATGAAAGTGGTTCCAGTGGGGTACTTAGGTTGTTTTAGCAGTCAACATAGATTATGAGGGGTGATCGATACGTTAATCGCCTGAGGTAGGAGATAATGTTAGGAAACCTAGCACATTTATTTTTTATAGAACCTTTGGATCCGTTCCTTATTGTCATGGTTTGAGTTTTGAAGGTTCTGTATTTTCTGTTTCCTGTTTTATTTTGATAGTTCTGCTCTCTTTGTTGTCTCTTTTGCTTTATACTTCCTGTCTTTGTCTGTTTTCCCTCCTTTGAGATTGTTTGTTGCTTCCACCTGTGTTCAGCCCTCACCTGTTCCCCATCTCCCCTCGTTACCCCGCTGCATTCAGTCTGTTTCCTGTCCTTCAGTGTCAGATCGTCTGTGTTCCATCACGTGTTCTTTAATGCTTCCCCTGTTCCTCTGATTTTCAGTCACCTTATCGTTTTACACCTGTTTTTGTACCTTGATTTTTTTGCTTCTTGCTTTTGGATTTTATGCTTTGAGTTTTGTTTCATCCTGTGTTCCACACTTTTTTGCCTTTGCCTCTCATTTTGGACTGTTTAGTTTTTTTTTTCATAAATCGCTGAACTACACTCTCTGCTTCCCGTTTTGTCTGCGTTTGGGTCCTTTTTTGTACCCCAATATAACATCTACAGGAGTCTGTGAGCCACAGCCGCGACTGTCACCACCGTCAAAATGTCAGAAACACTGAACTCCAGTCATCTTAGGACAGAGGTAGTAATCGGAGGGTGCCACCCTCCCTCAGTGTTGCCACCATGTCCTGTCGGGTGATAAGCCTTGAGACCAACAGAAAAAAAGAAAAGAAATGCAAAAAAATCTCTGCATAATCACTCAAACGTACATGAAAGAAGAGCTGCATAACTCATCACCTATCTTAGGCCACAAAATCATCAATCACCCCTCGTACACTGACGCAAAAATAGGATATAAAACAATAACCAGCAAATATGACACAATGATGACGATGATGATGAAACGGCAGGAAAGTAAAAAAGTAAAGTTGTTGGAAAAGCTTGATTTGCTTTTTATTACTCCCAAAAAGAAGTCTAAAGTTTTGACCATCTATTCAGACTTTTTAGAAGGATATAACTAACAATAATTTCAAAAACCTTGGTTTTTGGTATCAGTATGACATCCACATCTCTCTACCTTGAACATACCCCTGACAGACAAAACAAAGATGACTCCTATCTCCTAAAGATCTGACTGGCAGCAAGTAAAAAGGCGATTACCAAATATTGGTCTCATAAAAATGATGTCTTCATGAATATTGTGAGACACTTGCATCTCCTAGAACAAAAGACATAAGACTCCATAAGACTCCAAAAAGAAATGGGTGAAAAATGGTGTGTTTATTTGGCCAATGAGACAGATCTTTCATGATTGTTGTACAGTATATATTATGTATGATACCTTTACTTTAAAGCAGGCAAATTTGCCTGGCTTCACTGATCATCCCCTGATCTCTTTTTTATTTATTTGTTTTTAATTTAATTTTTTAATTTTTTCTGTTTATTGTTCCTATAATATGGACAATTTTCACACATAAAATATAAATGAAAAATAATAATAGATACAAAAAATAAATATTATTAAAAAAGAAAGGCATAAAATGATTTTTACAAATACATGTAATTAAAATATATCACAAATATCAAATATTAGGGGATAACACAAATTGTTAGATGGACGCAGAGAAAAAAGTCAAAAAATGATTTTAATGAATTATGATCAATAAACATTTTGATTTATTTAATTTTAGATTTGCCCTTAGATTGAAAACATGGACATATAATCACTGTTTCACTTTTTTAACACACAAAGGACAAACTTACCCATAAAAGAGACATTGTGACTGATGGTGATGAAGAGGAGATCTATCGCTTCCATCTTCCTCGATGCTCAGAGCTAATTTCATAAAAAGAAAAAAAGCTCTTTTAAATCTGACCAATCCAAAGCAGGGAGAACGTCCCGACGTCTGTCCTCTTCAGCGCTGCTTGAGAAGTGGAAGGCTGACCCTCACAGCTCTGCACTAAATACAGTCACCTCTAATGTTTTCTTACTGCTTCTCATCTGTGGAGGCCAGGACCAGTAAAGACAGAGCTATTCTTACCAGGCCGCCATCAAAGCATTGCTGGGATGTCCAAGTACCAGTCAACTTTGCTGGGAGCTGCCCAGCTTGTAATATAAAGGATCATAAAGTCAAGTCAGCTAAATAGCAGTGAGTCAGTCTCTCATTCACATGACAGTAATCATCAAATCCATTATTAACAGAAACTGTTCTCAGAGAACCTCTCAGTGATCTGAGCAATAATCTGCTAAATATTTACATTTTAGTCCCTTTTTTTTTCTTAGACAAATGAGAAAATTGATTTGTTGTTAACCAGTAAGTTTTAGATTAAAATCAAATGTTCAGTAGAAATACAAAATATTGTCAGCAGTTTTATTACTTGGCTCAAAGTCAGAGTTTATCCTGATGAGGTTATCGCTGCCATACCAGAAAAAGGAATGGATGATTAGAAGTATAATTTTAAAAGTTTATTATTATAACAAAATATTTTGATCATGTCATGACAACATATTTTCTTTTTTTTGTTACAACAGTAAAACTTATCAGGTTATAATAATAAACATTTTTGTGAAAACAATAAGTTATCATTTGAAAACAAGATTAAAAGCATATTGTGTCATTTTAACATAATATCATAAAATCTGCATGAAAGAAAAACAAGCAAGGTGTGAGCATCATGTGAATTTTTTTAATTTTTGAAACCCTCGGATCCATGGATGAATTGTATTCTGTCCATCTTGGAAATAAAGACAATGGAGAAGCAGCAATGCGAACGCGACATGACTATTTTTATTTGCTGTTTTCCAAATATACTGTAGATGTTATTGTTCTATAAAACTGAATAGATAAAAACAAAAACAAAGGAGTGCTGCGTGGCCTCCTCTCACTCTCGACTCACCAGTACCTAATACAGAGGGACCAGTATAAGCAGCTGTTTGGTGTGTTTATCCTGTCAATAAGTTTGAATTCATATTGTTACAAATGTTGGTGCTAAATAAATTAGCAAGGTGCAAAATAACCCTGAAATGATGCTTCTCTGCGATGCTCAAATGTCCACTAGATGGCAGCAGAGTTCTGCTTAATCTACTAAAGTCTGAATTAGCTCGACAAAGGACCAGTTTACACCTGGTATTAACATGTCCATCGCTCCAAGGCTACGTTTGCTTTACATAACTCAGTGTTAAATTTCTTTACTCAGATTATTTATCTTGATGGTTCACCTTTTATTATTAAATGTATGTAGCTCTAAAACTCCATGTCAGTGTCTTCTGTCTACCAACTGATTACAATAACTTTATGAAATTAGACATCATTTAATTGATGGAAAGTGGGTGAAAATGTACTAATGCAGTCAAAAATAACCAATATAGGCTGATAATCTGTGGCCTGCTGGGAAGGTTACCAGATTTCCTTTAAAAAAAAGTCTTATGATTATGTGAGATGTTGTGTTGGGAGAAACTGTAAAAAGCTGTCTAAGACAAATTCTAAATTATTGGAGCCTTCTTGTAAATTCTACAGATGTTATCCATGAAGTTATCTGCATATGAAAGTTGTACATATATGTATATGTATGTATGTACTGTATGTATTGTATTATGTCAGTTTCTGCTCTGCTCTCTTGACCAGGTCACACTTGGAAAAGAGATTTTTAATCTCAATGAGGATTTGTTTTACCTGGTAAAATAAAGGATATAATAATAATAATAATAATAATAATAATAATAATAATAATATTTTAGTGTAAAAAAACATTGTGCCCATTTTGGATGGGTGTTAATACCAGGTATGAAGAGCCTCAAAGTCATGCTAAGATCTGATGAATATTCTACTAGAGCCTCGGGAAAAGATCCTCTGGTCTTTATTTATCGTTGTCACAATTCCTTATTCAGTCTGGCCTCCATCTGTAATTTCTTTTATCACTTCTAATAATTTGTGTTTCAGTTTATTCAAATAAGAGGCATCACAAAATGTCAAAAGATTAAACGGACGACCTGAGAATGAAGAGGAGCACTAGGAATACTGTAAACCTTGAATATAAAGATTCCAAAGGAGAAAACTTGTGAACACTTCTTATTCTAACACCTGTAAAAGAATATAAATAGTAGAAACTCCAGGGCTATGGGACTGCTCTTCTTTTAAAGTACCGTGTGTTCAGGCAGCTGCTATTGTTCACATATACAAATAATCATTTAAAATACATAATATGCTTCGATGTGAAGTTGTAGGGCCATCGCAAAGGCAGGTGATGCCACAAATGTCCTTATGGGACAAGGCTGTCTCGTCCAGGACTGTCTTGGTGGATCCAAATCTAGCTTTTCCTGAACAGACGATCTAACAACCTGAAAATCCCTTCTCTCTGAGGCACTGTGAAGGCATCGCGTTAGGTTGAAACCTCTCCGGTATCCACCTCGCCTTTAAAAATGCGGCCTCACCTTCCTGTGTGCGGTCAAGAAGGTGATTTCAGGTTTCAGTCGCTGCTCCACCACGTTCCAGGTCTTGCTATTATCTGGTATCCAGACTGTCTGCAGCTTGAGGCCGGTGTTCAGTGCATGGCAGATAAATAATGGTTAGGACAGGATCGCAGGAACCCATCTGATCCCACATAGATTGTCCGTGCTGGCTGAGCGCTTCCTCGCAGCTCTCCGTACATCCTTGTACTTGTCATCACAAAGCCTGGAAATAGCCTGAGGAGAGGACAAGAAGGGCTTTTGAAAAGGAATCAAACTGGACTGATTATCCAATAGTACCAGAAAGAAATGCAGCACAGAAAGTAAATTCAGACAGACCTAAAAAAAAATCTAATTGGTCGTTTGCATTTTTACCACATCTGTAGACCCATAAAGATCCAGCTAGTTCATCTCTGCCAATAGGACGTCTTACAATAGGCTCCAGTGGTGGCCAATGGCTGCACAGCCTCCACTCATCTCCTTTTCTACTGGAATTATTGATTTTGAATTATTTGAAAACTAGAATGACATCCGGTAGAGAAACATCCGTATACCTCTCCTCCTTCTCTCCCCTCATACCCCACACCCTCACAAAGTTTCATAGAAATCTGCCCAGTGGTTTTTGTTTAATTCTACTAATAAACCAACAGACCAACAAACAGGCAGGCATAACAATAATAAAGTAATAATAGCTCCAAAAATAAAATTCACTCCCACCTTGATTTTTAACTGTTAATATTAGAAATATTATATTAATATTATTAATATTTATTTATCTTTGAGCTCGACGCTTTGCTCCAGATTAATATATTTATTATTTGGAGTTTAATTTCAAAATAAAGTAAAAACCTGTATATAATAATGATGATAATAAAGTTGAAGATTTATCTCTGACAGTTACATTTTTTTCTCGGGGATTGAAACTGGTTGATGAAGTGGCTATGGGACTATTCCTGCTACAAACTATAGTTATTGATCTTTGAAAATCCATATCGGTCGACCTCTAATAACAATTACAAAATAATGGTTCGTAGAAGGAAGGCAGCACTGATAACAACACTGGAGGCGCCAAAGTAAGAAATCTTCAAATTCTGCACATAATGGCTTTAAATATTTTTTACAAGTGACTGAAAAAGATACAAAGGAGACAAAACTGTGTGAGACTGTGTGAATGAACAGCTGAGTGGAAGCACCTCGAGTTTTTGGGCCTTGTCTCTGCTGAGCGGCTCCAGGGGGAAGCTGAGGTTGTTGGACTCTGAAAGTGATCGCAGGTCAAAGTAATACTTGGCGTAGACGCTGGACGGCACGTTGATGTTGAACTGCAGCAGCTCCAGGAACTGACGCTCCAACTCATTCCTGTTGGAGAGAAATGAGCTCGAGGTTAATTCAAATCTGTGTAATAAACCTCTGCCTTCAATGCACAATATACAGAATATATACAGAATATCAATATGCTTTTTATCCACTTTTCTCCTTCTGATGATCTATGTTAATGATGGATCTTTGTGAATGGAAGTTTTTAATGCAAAAACAAGTCCCCATCTTCTTTTTTTATCTTCAGTTGCTTAGAAGAATGCTGATGTTCTGTTTCGTTGTGAAGCTCCTGAAATGTTTTGTGGACTAAAATTTCACCTGACTGACTGACTTTTTATTTTTGGGTGGACTGTTCCTTTAATTGTGAACCAATAAAGTCCGAAACATAAACATTTTCCCCATTTTTTTAAATGTAAAATAAACTCACATGTCCTCCACAGTGATGTCCTTGAGGATCTGGCAGTAGTCGACATTCCAGACGGCCTGGTCGTCCCAGACCTTGGAGGCCAGCAGGATAGCACCCAGAACGATCCTCTTCCAGTTACCGGGACAGATGTCGATCTCTGCGTAGGTCAGGAGCCTCTCCAGGTAGACCTGCACAATAAGATAACCTGCTCAGGATGGACCTTTGGGTACGAGTCCACAAGAATCATAGGAGGATGGAAGAAAGAAAAAAAAATTACCAACGTGACGATGGCACACTCAGAAGTCAGTTGAGCGGCACTGAACAACGTCCTGACAAAACGGTAGATCTGCCTCTGCTCTGGGTCATGTTGGTCATAGTTCTGTGGCACCTCTGATTTCTGGAGGAAGGAGTAGAAAAAGAGGAAGATAATAAAAATAAAAATAATTTTTTAAAAAGGAGGAGGAGAAGGAAACAAAGCAGAAGAAGAAGGGAAGGAGAGGAAGAAGTAGCAGAGGAAGAAGGAGGAAAGATAAAGGAAAGGACATATGTGAGGAGATTTAAAAGCACACTTGCTGACACATGACATGAAATACCCAACATTAACAAGGTAAATGGAGACAAACTGAACAGATTGAAATTAAATAAATAGATATTTGTTCCAGATGTTACTCACTGACAGAGGATGAAGCTTCTCATCAAATATATCGAGTAGCATTCCTCCATCTGTGTCCCTGAGAGGAAGGAAAAACAGGAACATGGTTTATTTCATAAGAAAATCAAATTAATTAACACTGAGGGTCACGGTAGAAGACATAGATATTAATAGATAGGCTGTATTTTATAGGCTGATATTCTTACTTTAATAATTACAGATAATAATTTTTTGAAGAAAACATTAATTTAACTTAGATATATTTCATAACAGCCTGATTACTTCTCAGTGATAAAACAAAACACTATTTGTATTTACAATGATAAAAATGATTAATTCTTAATTCATCCTCTTTTATTTTAATAAATTAATTAATAACTATATTATATTATTTTATTATTATATTATATTATATTATTTTATTATATTATATAATATTATTATTTTATATTACTTTCTTATATTATATTATACTATTATATTATATTAAATTATTTTATTATATTATATTATATTACATTATATTATTGGATTACTTCACCCATTGGACTTTACCGTTTTCCTGCTACTACACTCTGTAATCCTTGTTTTTCTGCCTGTAGTCTAATAAATTATCCATCTGCACCTCATCAGGCTCCAGTGTCTGCATTGTGTTCTTGAACACAAACGTGACACGAACACGGCATAGTTGACTTTTTCTTATTCATAACGTTTACTGCTACTTTACCCTATAGCCCAGTGGCTCTCCAACATTTTCCGGGCGCGAATAAAAACTGGAATAAATTAGACCATATACTAAAATCCAGTAAGAATTCAAATTATAGATATTTTATTACATATAGAGTATGAAAACTACGACCAAAGCAGCTTTATTCTGTGTTTCTTATGGATGGAATTTTTTTTAGAAAATGACTTGAATCCCCACCTGTTCTTTATGTGGTAGTAAATGGCCAGGGCTACACTGTCAAGAGAAAAAAATAATCCATCTGTTAATATGTTAAACTAACATAAACACAATATTCAGATGATGAATGATCTCTTTGTGTTTTTATTTTACCATTTGATGGTGTATTTGAGGTTGGGCTGGCTGACGGTGTTGTCATCTAGGAAGATTGTGGAACAGGAGCTGTATTTCCGCCGTGACATTGTTTGCTAGAAACACACACACACACACACACACACACACACACACACACACACACACACACACACACACACACACACACACACACACACACACAATGATGGTTATTAGAGGAGAATCCCTGCTATTTAAATGAGAAGTATCAACAGTGTGTAATGACAAGGTCCAGATTTGTGCAGGGAAACAGAAACACTTACATTATTGATGAAGAGGCTTCTTCTTTTATCTCGCACTACAGAAAGGAAGACAGATCAATACGCTTCATTTCTGCTGCACTGACAGCAGCCAGATGACAAATACAAACCCAGCACACAGGCGTCACACAACACAGCAGGAGTGAACATATAATAACACAAGAAAAACGACACAGAAAGCAGATTAGAGCTGAAGTAACGGCACTGTTACACCACCAGAGGGAGACTCAGTCAAACTCAGGACAACTCACCGTTCCTGTAGGGAACCTCTGAAAAATATGAATGAAAGGAATGGTTTTCAAATATGCTGAACTTCAGCAGTAATTATCTAATAAATCTAATCAAGAGAACATATAGTGTGTATGAGAAAAATTCCACCGCTGGAAAGATCGTCTTTACAATCACCAAAATCTTCTATGATGTAGAAAGCTGCAAGTATTTCAGAAGAACAAGAGGAAACAGAGGAAAAGTTCTATGGTAGTCCCCCGAGCTCAAACAGTAAAAAACCTACATCAACCAGAAAGCAATACGCAGCACAAACGTAGTGCAAGTTGGGAGATGCTTGGTTTTGGCTCGTCTGCTTCAACAGTAAAACATTTTATACAAAATGTCATTTTAGTTGTAAGGAAGTTGTTCAAAGAACTGGGAGCAGCTGGAGAAACTGTTATAATATTTTTTAAGTCAAACTATTATTATTATTTATTATTATTATTTATTATTATTATTATTATTATTATGTGTTATAACTGTTACTCTGCTGGACTACAATGTAAAAACTGATGGAATATCAGCCCAGTATTGGACTAAATAAAAAATATAAAGAGATATCTGCCCACAGGATCATTAACAACAAACAGTGAAGGGCAGCAGTACACCATTACAGTGTGTAGTCTGCCTTATCCAAAGAAGAAGAAGAAACACGTTTGTTATGTTGGAGTCTCTACCACATAAATACTGCAATATTTCTTCATTAATAATACACAAATCATGTATATATATATATATATCTCCTTCGGCGTAACAGAGTCTGTATTGTCTTCTGTTTGCTCCCTGGGCCTCTAAGAAAAATGATGACCTCATGCTGAGGCATTCATGGCATCATGTTAATATCTCCTTTGTCACAGTAAGAACAATCGCCCCACTGGACGCCGGAGCTCTCAGAAAAATGCCTCTGGGCTACGGCATAAATTAAAAGAACTGCTCTGAGCTCAGGGGCGGATCCAGGGGCGGGGCCAGAGGGGCACCGGCCCCAGCTGAAATCTGATTGACCCCTGAAGTGCCCCTGTCCTGTCACTTGTCTGTCTTCTTTTTTCTGTTTGTTTACAACTAGAACACTTGACTGTGTCAAGTTTTCTCCTCTAAACTGTTGTGTATGCTGTAATATAGTACATAAGTATTTTCTTTAATGAAAATTTAAAAAAAAATTATTTTATGTATTAGAAAATTTGAAAATAGTGTCTTATGTTTTATATTTATTTATGTATCCTAGTTTAAAATTCAATAATTGCTCAACTCATTTGATGTACACAATGTGCTTGAAAAAGGCACAATTTTCATAATATATTCAATTATGTGTGTCTTTACTAAAAGCTATGAATGCCTGGTGAAATATTCTGTGTATACATCTTACTGAATAAGGAAATGTGCATGAATGTTGGACATATATTTGGCCCCTCTGTAAAAAATGTGGCCCCTCTATGGCCCCTGATTTAGAAAAATTCTAAATCCGCCACTGTCTGAGCTCAACCAGTATTTGTCTGTGGAAAATCCTAAACCTTATATCCAAAGCCTCATTATTTCTATGTGTGTTCTTACATAAAACTAACTTCAAACTTTAAATCAGCCACATCCTGAGGAGCAGAGGAACTCACCGTCATTCTGGGATTTACTGAGGAATATGGTGCTGGCCCGCGGATGGTCCGATGGATTGTACTCCATATTCAACTCTGTGAAAAGACAAAGCAGATGTCAGTCTGTGAAGTGGCAAGAAAGATCAGAAACAGCTGCAACCAACTTCAATGCTCCTCCAGTGCAAGTACAGCAACATCAGTTGTTGTTGTTATGCGTCCATAAGTTCTTGCGTAATCCTGCTGAAAAACAAACAAACAAACCAAACCAATCACATAACCTCCTTGGCAGAGGTAATAAACATGGAGGTGTGTTTTTAAATCCCTCGTTTAAATGCAGTTAAACTACTACTTTAATTACATGTAGTCCATGACGCCCCAACACTGATAAAAAGGCAGTAATGTACCGTTTTTCCTGACTCATCATTGCACTGAATTACCATCTCAGATCTGGAGGGTTCTGATACGACAGTCAGTCAATACCAATGATGTAACATTAAAGATTTCAAACATAGTTTCTCGAAAGCATTTTTTTTTTGCCACAGTAGCAGCAGAGGAGAGAAAAATCTACCAGGATGGAAAAATCACAACATATACAGATTATACAGACTACATTTATGATACATGTAAATTATGAAATATAAGTGAAGAATGTGGATCCACAATGACTGTGTGTGAAACTTCAACAACTGACTTTGATTTAGCATCTTCAGACATTCCCATTAGCCTCAGCCTCATGTTAGCATTATCACTGGGAGCATGTTTAAATGCTAACGTTAGCATTTAGCTCAAAGGACAAATCCACACACAGCTGCTAACGTGGCTGCAGAGTCTGATCTTCTGTCATAAGAAGAAAATAATCACTCTAATGGCTGATAAATGATGATTATTTTGTCTTTTTAGAGCTTTTTTTCTCAGTTGTTCTCTTTGTGTTTCCCACCATAGGGCTGCAGGCTTATTTATTGTCCGTCTGCGCTCCCACATCCAGGCATGATTCATGTTCTCATCCAAAGCTAATCTGACTGCATCATGGCCTGAGGGCGTGAGCCACTGATGCATCTCTCTGTGTACACCCTGTCAAACAAGGAAGCCCTCTAAATATGTGGCCTGATGTGCCAAAGGGCTTTGTTGCTTTGTGTCCTTGTGGATAACACGCCCATAAAACAGAAAACGGTGTCAATAAATAACACAGCAACAGTGGTTATGATTTCTGATGTACTCTGAATGTGATGAAAGAGTTTTTCCTTTGAGGTCCTGCAGAAAGAGCGGCATAATCATTAATGACAAGAGAGTATCCTCACTATTTTGCAATGATAGCTTGCACAAGCTAAGAAACTGACCTCAACAATTACTGTCATATTGCAATGCTTTTTTGTTCAAGAGGAAAAACTTTTGCAAATTTTTTTTTTTTGTTGTTGCTGCAAATGCTTCAATCCATCTGGTGCAAAACAATGTAATAGCTATGTCAAATGAAATAAACTGGAAATCCTGCATGGAGTGAAATACTTGGTTGCTTTTGGTGAAATCAGCATTTCAAAATGTCCTGCATGCAATCTGTGCTGCCAAATGTTCTGACTCCTACAGTATGACTGTAACAGATTCAGATTAAGAACCCAGCAATTCGATTGCAAGGCAGACGTTGACAGAACAGCTCGTCCAATCATCCGTCTCAGTGACAGCAGCTGCTGCCGACCCCTGACTGTGAGGGAAATTAAAATAAGAACGGGTGTCGTAGTACTGTTTTTGCATGCATGCATATATGTGACGTCATTGCATATGTGTATACATACATGTGCCTGGGTGCAAATGTGTTTACATATTGTGTTATATAGAATGTTGGCCTTTTTTAAATTTTATTTTTATTTATTTTATTTTAATTTTAATTCATTATTATTATTTATTTTTCAAACATTGTTTTTTTTATTTTGTTGCTATTGTTATTTCCTACTTGGACATGCACAGCTGTTGTACTCTCCTGGGGTGGGGATGAGGGTTCGGCCTGAATGGGTTGGGTTATTTTCTATTCTATACACATTATGTTTTTATGTATATTGTATAATGGGACAAAAATCTCAATAAACAGATATTTAAAAAAATAATAATAAAATAAGAACGTCACTGCTGTTAGCTAACAGAAGCTAACAATGCTATCCAGAGAAACTTACTGTCCTGCAAACAGGCTTCACGTTCTACTCATTTCAGCCATGATAGTATTCACAAACCTATAACCTATAAACCTTATAAAGTCCTCAAGCTGAGTGAATTCTGCTCCACTGAAAACTGAACTAAAGGAGAATTCTTGTATGCAGGAGCTCACCAGACTGAATGTGGATTAGTCTGTGATGATTTAGCACCTTATGCTACAGTAATCAGGAGAGTCGCTGCATCCAGCTGATTTCAACACATTCACATATTATGTGAATGAGCTGGTGTTCAGTGTGTGTCAGATCAGAGGTCCTGTGGGGTTGAGAATACATGTTTTATGGAAATTCTTACCCTCATCATGGAATTTAAAGATAATAATTGCTTAAATCACCAATCTAGAGGCTTTATTTAATACCTGTGGTCAAAGAATTGACAACTTACTTTGCACGATACATTTTCGGATGTTTCTACAGTTGCAGACATGCTGAATGTCTATTTTTAGTGTCTGTAAAGGTTAAATTTGTAGAAAAATAATATTGAGCCTTCGATAGATATGCTGAAAATGCAAAAAAAACAAAAACAACTGCAGGCACATCTGGATGTAATTGTTTTGCTGACGACTTGTGACAAAGGTCGATTGCCTTACAAAATTTGCAAAAGTATCAAAAATATCAATGTGAATTGTCTGTTTGTTGTAACCCTGTTTAGTTGTGCTGCTGCCTGTCCTGTGCAGGATGCTCTTGTAGAGGAGATTTTAAATCTCGAGAAATTTGAATGTGCAGATGAAATGTTTCTGTCATATGATGCACAAAGTGCACACATCATTTCTGACAGGCACCACAGACATGTCAAATATATGATGCATGTGTCACACAAGAGTCTGAGGCTGCCAGTCACACAGAGATGACTCAGTTTTTCAGCCAGTCAATAAAAAGCCACAATAAAAAAAACACATATTTAATCTATACAAAATATAGTATAATACTATATTTTCTCGCAAAACCATGTCAATGTATAAATTCACTACAACTGAAGGTATTATATGAAACAAATGTGACTTAAAGGATTGAAATGTATAATTATTTTGCCATATTATGCAAGTTAAACTTTAAATAATGAACAAAAGGCCGCTGTGAATTTATTTGATTTTTTATCATGTTATATTTTCGCCTTCATTGTGTTCGCAGATGTTTTAAAACATTTACATCACACATAACACCTGACTTGCTCTCGTGTTTTGAAGGTGCTACGCAAACAAGCTGTTGATCGCTCTGTGATCAACTGATAAATCATTTATGAATCAATCTGATGGCGCCTGACCCACTAGATCTACCAGAAATCCCAGAGTGCACTGCAGCTGATGTTGACACGTGATATCCAGCTGCCTCAAATAAACTTTAAGGAAGACTTGTGGTCTGCATCTGCACAGTGAAACAGGAGAAGGCCGGCTAACCTATCAGCTGCCTTCCTGCTGTTACATAATGAATTAATAACATACAGTATGCACCATGCTCCTCACAGCTCCATAAAGAAATGCACCATTGTGTTTCTAAAACAAACAAAAAAAAACTCTTTTTCAGAAGAAAAATTATTTCTGAAAAATTACCAATAAATAATTTGCACATTCAACTTAAAAACCATAAGTAAACTCAATTTTCAAAAAATGTTTCTGGATCTAGATGAAATCATTTTTTGCAAACACTTGACATAATAAAATCAAGTCAATTGAGCAAAACATTTTTTTACAAACATAAAATTCATTTTGGACCAAAACAAACCAAACATCCAGCCTGAAACAAAAGCTGTTTGCTGCACAAAACTGTGTTACTGTCAGAATGACCCTCACTGCATTCCAAATTACGAAATAACTATCACAACACAAGCGTCACCATGGACTGACCTGAGCATAAGAGCATCAGCTGATGCATGATGCATCACAGAAACAACAGCCATCCTCAGGGAGAGACAAAGTGGGCTTTGTCAAAGAAAAGACAGATCATATGACAGCTTCATCTCTCTCCATCCATCCTCCACCTCCAGGGTGTCTCTGCATAGACAGAATTTCTCCTCCACTGCAGCGCCATCAGTTTCAAATAGCTTTATCTCACTTTTACCCTGCGTTCACCCAGAATGGATGTGAATAACGCTCGCTGCATTCAAGTTTCCCAAAGTGACATCTCAAATTGCTTCTTTCGTCTAACCAAAACCTCAAGACCCTTCAGAAATGACAAAGAAAAACAGCATAAGTCAAAGTTTGAGCATTACTTTAACGCCTCTGTGATTCACTTGATGAGCTTCAGCTGTCTTATTAGCCTTGGAAATTCTTCTACAGTTTTCCTACTCCTCCTATATCACTTTTTTTGCATGCATCATTATTCTGTAACTCTCAGTTGTTTGTCCCTTTCCCCTCCTGCTCTTTCTAGCTCTATCCAGGTGTTTGACATCTTGATTGCTCAATGAGGTGCAGCTGCCCAGGGAGAGTCTTTAAAAGCTTCAGAAGCAGCATCAGAAGTGAGAGATCCCCTGCAGTAGAACTACTGTTCTCCATGACTCTCAACCTGGGATTTTGATTTGATGTCTTGTTTGAGTTCTTTTACTAAAAGATTTACACCACTTTATCATCACGAGTTTTGAATTTCGCTGTTGGAGCCACCCTTTTGTTTTTTATTTGGATCTCACATTGTGTCTTTAAACTGCAAAGGACATTTATGTGAATGCACTTCAACGGAGACCACTTCATCTCATAAACAAAGTGCCTCAGTGTTTGTTGTAGGAGCATTGAGGCCCATTTATGCTCCTTCTATGTACGCACAAAAATCCGTAAAAGGTCCATCTGTCAACATCTACATACTACCGTATGACCTTTACGCTGACATTGATTGATACATACACAGGAGGGCAGTGAAGTGTCATAAGTTTCAACAACAAATGTTTTCTACGTACAGCCTGTTCACTCCCTATTAAAAAAATCAGCTGGAATTCAACTAGAGGGCGCTGTAGAAGGAGTCCTCAATGAACGGGAGTGAATGGAGCTAAACGGCTAAAATAATAATTTTCACCTACTTCTAGACAAAAACAAATAATTGTATTTTAGTTTGTGCAAATATAGTATTGATTATATATCAGAGGTGAAATGAAGATGTTCTTTAGATTTTCTTACAAGGAAGTTCGTTGATTATTGAGCCCGTGATTGTGATTAAATAGATTACTTGTTTTCCAGTAATCCACCCCAAATGAGATGAAGAACCATGATATGTGCAAAATTCTAGAATTGTACTGCATGGCTGTTGCTAACTTTTTAATGCCAGCCAGCCCATTCAATTAGGAACAGATGATGTCTGTGAAAGCAGCATGTCATTCTCTTAATTGAGGCGTTAATTCTTGGCAATCATCTGTCCCTGGTGGATTCTCCTATCTGCTCTGACACAGGCTCACAGCTGCCTCCCTGGACTTTTCTTTGGGGGCGTGAGGTGTTTTGTTCTGATGACACAGATCAAAATGAAGCTCACTAATCTCCTTCATACTGTCTGTGACTGACAGAGACAACACATTAGACGCGCTCCGGTTTCAATCGGTGCATCGCTGAGACAGACGGCGTCTGAGCGAAAGTCGTCTTTATCCCCGTCAAGAAGCACCGGTCACTGTCAATCATCTGTCTCTGAACATTCTCCATGTTTCTTTTTAGGAGAGCGTCTGTCCCAACGTGATATATGCATGATATTAAACTAATAGTTAAAAGGATTCATTAAACTCGGAGAGCACATACCTCCATCAAGTGTATTTTCCTAATCCTACAGTACAGGGGCTACATGAGAAACAACATCTTCATGCCAAGCCAATCAGAGTCAGAGTAAAGGCCCATTTATGCTCTACTTTAAAGACGGACACGGATACAGACGGAACCCTCTATACATCTTCTGCTTTCATTCATATCCACTTACGGATACGGACGAAACGGACGAGCGATACCACCGGAAATGGATTGGGAGCAGTATAGTTACAATTCATGCAGGGCACGACAAATGTGGACTGACACAACAAAGAAGAAAAAAGAGAAGTGAAAAAGTGAAAAAATTCTCTGTCCTCAAGTCTCGATGCACTTCATGGCCTCACAGACCACCGCCGCTTTTGAAACGTTACTGCCCTCCAGCGGTTGTATCGATGTCGACATAAAGGACGTATGGAAGTAAGAAGGCCTTGACAAATAGGCCATATACGGATGAACATATCCATTTACAGACGTAGGGGGAGCATATGTGGGCCTTTAGGCAGGTCACGGCATCACCATAGTAGGATTTAAAAAGAAAACCTTCTGTATCCATACTATCTGACAGATAAGCCTCAAAATCGAATCACCTGTTCCCGTCCACATGGTCCACCTCGCCACAGAGTTTCATAGAAATCTGTTGAAAACTTTATGAGTTACGTTGCTTACAAGCATGCAAACAAACAAACAAACGGCACCAATCTCATAGCCTCCTCCAACTTTCGCTGATGGAGGTAAAAAAAATAACATTTGCTAGTATAGTATAGAATAGTAGTCAATGATGTGACAGGGATACTGGAGCCATGATAACAACATAAACACCAACACAAAGCACACCAGTTAATGGCAATCACAAACGGCAAACAGTATGTAAGCGGCAGAAGATGACATCACTGGTAAATAAAAAGCTGACAGTGCAGCTAAAGGGAGTTTGGTAATAATTAGGAAAGACTGAAAAGCAAATGCACCAACTACAAGGAGTCCTAATAGTCTTTATTGGTAGTTAGCACTAAAAGGGAGCAAGACGCTGTCCATCATTCACTTCTCTCGACATTTGTAGAGTTTTGCTCCAAAATGTCATCCAAAGCCTTGAAACCATCTGGTCTGAGGTTATGTCCTATGACTGGGCTAGATTTTGTTTTTATACCCCCTAAACTGCAAGACATTGTGACGATCAGGGTTCGATAGATGTTTGTGTGGATACGTGTTACCTATCAAGATGTGCTACTTGCCACATCACGATCTAATAAATTGTTAGAACACCGGGTTTTAACTTCTCTCTTTTATCATTTATTAAATATGTACTGTCTGTCACGTCGCCTTGGTGACGAGCTCATGTGTTGGGGTAAGTGTACTGCCTCATTTCCATTTGACTTGACTTCAGTTGCTTCAGTGTTGTTACTGTGTCCATTTTAGGACATCTACAGACCTCAGGCCTCCAAAAAAAGGCTTCATTCGTCAGGCTATGTCACTTTACTGCACTTTGAGGGAATTTTAACATTTCGTCAGAAGCCTTTCGTCAGAGGGAGTTTTTCCTGAGAACTGAGGCCTTTTGATCCGGGGAATGAAGGATTTTTGTTTGAGGTGTGTGGATGTCGTAAAATGTTCAACGTACATTTTATATTATCTAAACTGAAATGAGTGGACATCCTGTTACAAAATACAGTATGTGTACAACTATTATTGGCCTGATAAGCCGCTGTTCTGGTTGTGTATTATGAAATGTGACATTTCAAATCATGCTGGCCTCTGAAAGAGTTTGTACGATGATGGAAAAATGAGTCTTGCACCGTTTCTGAGAAAATCCAGTTATGGTTTGCTGCTGGCTAAACCCATAGCAGAGACACTTTCCAGTGTGAATGGCTTAATTGTAATGCATATTAGCATGTGTCAGCGGAGGGGGCTTCGTTCCATAGTTGCATTTTCCTTCATGCACAGGCTGAAAACAAAGACACAGCACAAAGGAGTCTGCCCTCGTGAAGAGGATGTCGTCCGTGGCTCCACTTCTCTCTGCCAGGACACATGGGAGTGAAAATGCACACATGACCCTTCCGTGTGTCTGGCTTTACCGGTGGCTCATAGAATGCATTTCAGTCGATATTACAGGGAGAGGAGTTTGATCAGATGCAGCAGTCATATCCCCAGGAAATGAGATAAGGCACAGATGTGATAAAGATTACAGAAGAAGACTGACAAAATATACAATATCTGATTTTGAGGGCTCTGATGGCCTATTATTGTCTGTCTCAATATAGTGACTATATTTCTTCATTATTCCCAACAGTATTCCATACTGTTTAATATCTATTGGCTGTTATTATTTTATGATAGCACTCTAATTATTTGTGCTCTCAATTTTATAATCATTTTATGTTTTGGTGACTTAAAGATAATTTCCACAACCATCTCTAATACAGTCTTATAATATTTTGACTTAATAATCCATCTATTTTTCTACATTATTCACTCTGTAAGAGCTACACGGCCCGTCCGAAATCAATCTCAGGATTATCATATCACTTTACGGTGAATCCTACACACTGGACATGTTTACCGTCGACGTTCTCCCGGTCGCTGATGTGCTGCAGGTTGCATCCCGTCTCCTCCCTGCTCAGGTCGGACTCCTGGTGGTAAGACTCCAGCCTGGAGTGGGCATTTCTGCTGAGTGTGGGGCTGGCAGACACGCAGCAAGAGGTCGTGCTCCCCATCTTTCCCCTCTGTCGACCCCAGATGTAGGGATGCGTCGGTAATCCAGGGCAATCACCAACCCCGCCGAGGCGAGCCGATCACCGCGGGATGCATACGCATGACAGCGCCTTGGGATCCTGTCAATCTTCGGTGTCCGCGGGGAGGCTGTCACAGAGGATGATAAGTCACTTCCACCGGGAGCGGCCTATGTGACGGGCCGACCTGGCACCGTTATCCCTGGCATCACAAAACAGGACGCATCCCGTTCCAGGCGGAGTTGAGCGGCGACGGGCGCACGGCGGTGTTTGGATCGGTGTCGTGGATGGCTGTTAGGGCGATAGACCGACAGGGAGGTGGGGGCTCCGAATCCAGAGAAAAGGTTCCGGTTCAAGTGGGTGGTTACCGGAGAGCAGACGCGATGGGAGCGGGTGGCGCAGCTGATTTAATGATTTATTCCTGATAGCATTCACTTATGTTAATTATACAGAAGCGTATTGCTGCCACACCAGAAAAATAAAAACGGAGCAATAGCGTTAAAAAGTTTATTATAATATGACATTTTTCACATTATTACAAGATATTTTCATGTTATAAATACAAACCTATCAAGTTATATCAACACTTTTATTGTTGTGTTGTGTAAATATGCTATTTATCCCAAAAATAAATACAATAATGTAATAAACTATTAATATACTATAATAATATGTGCGCGCTTCTCACAATAACTTGATAAATTATTGTTCTAACATAAAATGTTTCACGTTATAATGTGAGAAGTTTTATTGTTATTTTAATCAGGAGAGACAACAACAACAGATGATATGATAATGGTCAGAAAGTTTTTGCTGAGACTCATCAGGGAGATTTTGATCGGAGGTCTTTATCGGAGATCATCTGCCCTGAGCAGCAGCAACAAAAATAAATACCCCATGTGGTGATCCAGACACTCATGGTGGTGGTGGCTGATGACTCTGCAGAGACTTATGAAATGATGAATTTGGTGGAACTGCGAAGACTGGGCAGTGATGGGGAGGTAGAGGGCATGCGTAATAGCATGCATGGATGAACTAGAGGTACTGGGAAATGTTTTTCACGTTCTAACAAGATGACGTTTTGATATAATATTTTCCTGTTATTAGGAAACACAAACTTATCAAGTTGGAACCAGGAACTGTTATTGTTATGATAATATATTCTAACCTGATAAGTGAAACATTTCAAGTTGCCATGTGATTAATGAGGAAACACACTTTTATATGACATGTATCAGTATGGCCTAGAACAGCATTTCCATGTAGTGTAAAGGCAGCTTCATCGTCCTCACAACTTGTAAGAACATGAGCATTACCAATGTTTCATTTCTATTACAGGTTAAAAGGTGAAACATTGGTTATAATAATACCTTATCATTTTATAGCATTAAAGACTTCACGTTAAAGCAAGATAAATAAATGCATTTTTAAAACAATCAAAAATTATCTTTATTAAGGTAGAATAACCATTTTTACAATAGAAATGCATAACAAAAAAGAAAAAGAACAAGGTACCCCCACCCCACCCTTCACCCACTACCCTGGCATGGTAAAAAAAAAAAAGAAGAAAAAAAAAAATTCTTTCGTTCACAATTGAAAAATCAAATCAAAAGAAATAAGTCCAAGATTCAGTCATATATATATATATATATATATATATATATATATGTCAACATTAAATAGATGAAGGGGGACAAATTAAAAGTTTCTGGTTTTGATGTGAAGTTTTATCGTGTTTTATTGTGCAACTTTTGCTTCTGATGAGTGAATCTATTAAATAATTGTTAAAAAAAATTCTTGAAGATTTTTATTAAAACCAAATATTCAACACCAGTTCTCTGAGACAGGAAAGAAACAAGGAGTAAATACTTTCCAGTGCGTCATTATTGGTTTGTGTCATCACAGGATTGAGTGTTCTGTTGCAGTAGTGTGTGTAGAACAGCAGAGGTCCTCCTTGATTACTAAAATGAGGCATCCCTCATGTTGTCAAGGCCTCAGCTCTTGTCAGCAGGCGGTTGGTCTCTAGGTGGAAATTTCCACTCCTGCCACACTGGACTGAAGGCCATGAAGATGTTTGAAAGGCAACAAAATGAAATATTAAGGAGCCTCTGACTCAACTTTGCAGTTCTAGTGTGTTTATAGCCTAAGCAGACAACAAAGAAAGTAAATACTGTGTATTATATCTGTTGTTTTGACCTTATTAATTATTGATTAACCCATAGAAAAGAGAGAAATCCTCTAGGAATTTTCATAATTGTGCATGAGTGTCTTTTTACTGGCAGTTTATCTGTCATCGTGGAGTTACATGAACCCGACGGACTTTTACAAGTTGAACTGTGCACAAATTATTTAATTAAATCATTTCAAATTGGTTGAAACTAGGAAATTACGTGACATTTGAAGAACTGAATGTTGAGGAGTGATGCTTCAGTGTTCAAGGAGCGACAATGGTTTTCATAAACAGCAGTTTCAAGGTTTTATTATTCTCTCCTTCTATTCACTCCGCCTGTGTTTGTGAATGTGTAAAACAGATAAAGTTGTATGTTTCTGTCAGAGATAATGAGTCAAATTGCCTTTTCTGTGGGTGTGTTGCTGTTTTGCGTGCATGCGTCTGAGACAACATGATAAGATTCATGTAAGCAGAGCGTTTATGTGCATGTATGAGAAAACGCATGAAAAACACAAATTATCTCCACCGTTATCACCATCAATCCCTTCGAGGTCAACGCTTTATCGCCAGGGTTGCTATGGAAACTACTCATTTTCATTTCAGAGGCTCCTGAAATCTTAGTTGGCTCAAAAACATCCCTCAGATTTTATTATTTCCTCCACCAAGGACGATGTGTCATCACCCTTGTCCATTTGTTTGTTGGTTGGTTTGATTGGTCGCAGGATTAGGCAAAGACTATTGGATGGATTACTACAAAACTTGCCTTGAAGATGGGTCATGGACCAGGAGAGAACCCATTCAATTATTAAAATTTCTTTTCTGCTTTGATTAGCATTGTGAGATTTGGCATTTTTTGACATTTTCCATAATTACTACGCTGCATGCTGCTAAACTGTAGGATTGTTTGGCCTTGGTGGTGGAATGTGCTCAACTTTTTAGTGATCACTAATTCAGCTTGTACCAAAACAAAACCCACATTCATATGTAGTACATCATATAATGTGTGACCTTTAGGGAGTGGAGGAAACTTAAACAACACTCCTGACAAACAAGTTACTTGGAGCCACAATGGCTGATATACAAACACACAAAAAAACAAGTGGCCAGACTTAAACAAGCTAGACCTGGCACCCAATGAGCACATGCCTCCACCAAGGCCAAACAATCCTTCACACATCTGTTGAGTTTGTCAGGCCATTGCCCCACCTCTCAATAAAC
Source organism: Chaunax sp. Z400 (assembly GCA_037577475.1). Classification (NCBI taxonomy): domain Eukaryota; kingdom Metazoa; phylum Chordata; class Actinopteri; order Lophiiformes; family Chaunacidae; genus Chaunax; species Chaunax sp. Z400. The sequence continues at coordinate 2,507,893 of CM075198.1, forward strand.
TTTTGTGGAAATCGGTTCAGTAGTTTCATGTAATACGGAAAAATGTTGAAAAATTCCTGGAATCCGTCCTTTTATCCGGATCTGACTTTAGCATTTCAGCAGTAACAAAGAATCCAGGGTGTGATGGACGTATGAGTTCAGCTTTAGATTTTGTAGAGCTCTGGTCTGTGCATATGGCAACGAGCAGACATGCTGCACTGCTGCCTCAGGCTACATGGCTGCACAGCTAGGAACATGCTAACGGCATGCAGTAACAACACTGTGTGCTTTAGCCTCTGCAGTAGTGTGTGTATTATTCATGTGTGTATGTTGTGGCTGTGGCTGTATTTCTGTTTCGTTTTGTTTCATATAAGCTTTGATAAAAGAAGCCCAGAGTAAGACAGTGATGAATGAATTAAGAAATAAAATGATTTATCTGTTGAATTGCTGTTTTATTTTATATTATTTAACTTTATATCTTGAATTGCTATTTATTAATTATTATTAGTTTTTCCTTCTTTTATTTTTTAAATTTTTACACTTCTTTCTGTTGGATGTATCTGCTGGAAAGAAAATTGGTAAAAAGAAAAAAAGAAATGAAGTCAAATATCTGCCGCTCGACTCTATGTAACTTTGCTTTTGCGAACTGTTGGAACATTGTTGTGGTGATGTTGTGGTCCCGTGTTAGAGAGTACTGAACTACATGTAATTACACAATTACATAAAAATATTTGCTTAGAGATTCAAGTAGTTAAATTATTCTAATGACTAAAATCAAGTAGTTAAATCACAGTTTTTGTTTAGATAACTACTGAATGTGAAACTAAAAACAATTATCGGCCGTAAAAGGAAAGAATTCTTTTTTTTAATTTGACAGTTTTCTGACACCCGCCCCCTCTTTTTTTTCTTTCTTCGTCATAAGTCAGCCATCGCCACACACTTGACCGTTTTTGTTGTTCCCGTCCAAAAGGGCAGGCGTTGCTCAGCAACAGCGTCATCATGAATCTCAGCTATATTTATACATGAGACCAACTCCTTACAGGAGGCTGGACGGCAGCTCCTCTGCAGAAAACAGAAAACAGATGTTTAGAGAAGTTGTTGCACGCTATTTTACAACTTGCCAGGTGAACTGCGGAATCCTGGATGGTGCAACACCCCCACCTGGACTCTGAGTCTGGTTGATGGACTATTTTATTTCTTTGGTTTGTATATGACTTGCAACACTTTTTACGATAAAATAATCTCAACTTTTCGACAATTACTTGATGGTTCAGGCTTTACAGGGTTAGATCTACCGTACGTTGTTTGTCTAAATGTTGTGTCTCTGTGAGGGTCAAAGACTAATTTCCACCACACAGGACAATAAAGTTATATTGGCTACCCTTCCCTACCTGCTAACCAGCCTCGGGATGACCGTCTGAATCCAAAACCTTGTCAGGTTGTTGACTTGTGTCTTTTGATGGGAGCAGGATCTCTCTTTGCAGACCAGTGGTGGGATAAAGCTGCACCCAGAATACGTTTAAGTTCACTAATACAGGGTAGAGAGCTCATTTTCTAAAAGCTCAACCATCTGAAATCCATCCAAATATTTCTGACCGCTGTGACAGATGTCGCCTTGTAACCTGAGACAGAAGCAGTGATTATTTTATGACCCTGGTAAAGGTTGTAGGAGTCAGCGTAAAGCTTTATAGCTTTATTTGAGGTCCCAATGGACTCTTCCCAAATTAATTCTTTACAGGCAGACATATCAGCCCTAAGACACCATATTTCACTTTATTGGAAGGTTCCTTCTTTCTCTCTGTGACTCATGGATTTCATGTCTTTTCTGAGGTTAGAAAAGAGCAGCAGCAGAACTGCTGGTTGTTTCATGAATGAAATCTTTCCTAGACTACTTTATTTCCTTACCAACCCTTCCCCCGCCCCCTGACTAACCCCCTTTTTGTTTTGTGTTGATTCCACTGTCCCCTCCTTCTTTTCCTTTCAATTTAACTTATTCAATTTATTTAGCAGCTCTAGACACATTATATTGTCCTCTTCATCGTCCCTGTTGTTGCATGTTTTTCTACAATGTTCATATCCCTTTCCCTCGACATCTAGTCTAGATGATATTGACCATCTTAGATTGTATATTATTGTTCTTTATCAAACTGTTTTATTACAGCCTTCCCCATTTTTGAGTGCATAACTTTTTTTTATTACTGAATGTGATAAAATGTTTTGTGTTTGCATATCACTGCTCCTTTAAGATTCCCATCTTGTGGTGTTTCTTCTCTTCCTGCTGCCTGTTTAGCACCAGGTGAAAGTGATTGATCTGATTACTGCCTTTATCAGGAGAACTTTGTTCTGACACAAGCCTTACGAAGATCTACCAGATTGAAACGATGCTGTTGTTATAAGAGAGATTAAAGATTGTTTCTGGGAGCTTAACGGTGTGCAGACCTCTCTCTGTTTTTGCACTCTGTTCTAGTTTTTTGTCACACACTAGTCCGCTTTCTTGCAATTTTCATACCCCCAATAAAGAGATAAAAGTAAGAAGTTGTATTGTACGTTTTCTAAGTGAGGGGAACATTTTATCTAATCAAAATTCAATTAATTTATTCAAACAAGCAAAGATAAAACTCAATTTGTCCACATTCAGTTAATTGAATTGCAGTGCGTTTACCCTGCAGCATCTCTTGCTACCAAACAGAGGCAGTAAATTTGCTTTGTGCGCTTTTAGCGCAGAGTCCTGAAGAGGAGTGAGTGAGTTGTGTGCGCAGTAAGTGAGAAATAAATCACATTGGAACATTTTATTAGATATACAAAAGTATTGTTGGTTTAACAACGAATAAAATGGAGGCATTTGAAACAGCAAAAAACTACCTGGAAACGAATTCAGCTCAGGTGACATCACAGAAAACCTGAAGTCTAGAATAAGCATTCATCTCTGAATAAAGACCAAGATGGGCCGTTTAGATCACAACAGGACGGCCACAGGATGATTCATAACGCTGTCACTGAGCTAAACAGCAGTTAAACACCTAACTGTTAAAGAGCCTCGGCAGTCACAACAGGTGGTCTGTTCCGCTCAATCTAACGTTAAAATATATTCAGTGTAACAACTATAGAAACGGAAAAAAGCAAGCACTTATCATCAGAAACATTAACACAAGATGATATATTATCATTAAAATGTCATTACACTAAAAAAAAAAATTTAAAAAAGGAAATGAAATTGGTATCACCCTTTAAACAGAGCATTTTAATATCCAGCTATTATCAAATACAGTTTCATACCACAATGGATAATCCATCATTTGAAAAACACAACTGATGCTCGCATGAGAGTAAAGCACAACTGTTATTCTTTAAGATGTTGGTGCACAAAAAGTTGAGATGTTGGATTTGTTTTGTAGAATGTATAAATTTGTGGAGTGAAATTCTGCAAATAAATGTAATATATGATAATATACATACTGACACTTTGGTTTTATGTGCTTTGACTAAAGAGCAGTTTTGCTCTTGTCATTTTAAAAATTAAAATCAGCTCGTGAAAAGTAAAGGCTCTTTTTTTTTGGGACTTTTTTCAAACCGAGTTCTGACTCAGATAATCTAATCCATTCATCTTTTCACTCATTATTGAAAAAACAATCTTGACCGAATCAAGAACTTCAATAAAAACTGGAAAACAGGTTGACGAAATCGGAGAGACGTCACTTCACTGACAAAGAGTTCGAAGATGCTTCTCACATGAAGGAATGCATGAAACGACCAAAAACAACGGCGGCGTAGAAGACTCAGAAGACGTTATCAGGTAAACACGGTTGAGTTGCCTTGTTGCAGCTGCTGGTGGATCTGCGTAGGTTGGTGTGCATCTCGTCTGACCTCACAGAAACTTGCTGGTAGCAAGACCCGGCTGACCCATCAAGATTTTTTCCGTAATCCCCCCCACCCTACTTGAGTGGTACATTCTCAGGAAGCACCTGTGTTTCCTGTTCCTCTTCTTCAGCTGCCTCTCATTGGCTGGCTTCGCCCGTGCACAAAAGCAAACACCAAGCACAGTGTGTGTGACACTTTGAGTCTTCACATGCAAAGACCACATGATAAGAACGAGAGCGAAACTGGCAAGCTCAAGCAGTTTTGATTCACTGGGACACTTCTGAACTCATAAACCAGGCCTGAGTGAGCAGAGAAACAAAAGACGGTCAAAGCAGTTTTTGTTCCAGAGTCTCTTCAATTTTTTTTCTTTTGTTTTGCTGTAGCAGTTTGGAAATTGCATTGTCTTCAGCCCTCGACCACAAGCAGCTGCTGCTACTCAGCTTTGTGGCAGTAAATGTCCTTCAGTGCTTTCAGCTCTTCAATCAGGGTCTTGTTTTGGTTTTCCAACACAGCCACACGGTTTTCCAGACATTTGACATACTCTTTCTTCTTTCTGCGGCACTCGCGGGCTGCCTCCCTGGAGAAGGAATGGGAGGAAAATATGTTTGAGTGGCTCCATGAAAACATGTATATGGATATATATGTATAGGCTCCAGACAAAATTTAAGAAATGCTTAAAATCCAACAGAGCAGATGTTTTTAAGAATATCAAGGTTGGGTTTTATTGGAAAACTGCTTCCATATTTACGACTGTATTTTCCCTGACAACCAATCATTTGTATGCTGCAGCATCTCCTGAACAATCATGACCAATGCAGTGGCACAGAAACATGGTCTTTATAAAAGCACTGACCTAAGCTCTACTTTAATGATACTTAGTTTTCTATTCCTTGGAGACCAAACTGCTCTTTTAATCTCGTGCATGATTTTGTAATCAATTTTAATTATCATTAAAAGCAAAGTAGTTGATGATAACTTGTTTTAAGTTCTCTTTTAAGCCTGTTTAGCAGTAGTGAGAATTAGAGAACTTGGAGATCTTCCTTGAGCGAGCGGCTGCAGCTAGAATGGGCCGAACAATCCTGCATGAATGTATAGCTTCCCTGATTGATGCCCGACCCCTACATGGAGTTTCATGGACATCACAAAGTTTAAGAAAGTTAGAGAGCTCCTTAGATACGATAGTACGTCATCAGAGCCGTCCACGTCTTCCGGTCCTGAGTGGGACAACCCCACCCTGCACCCAGGACTGACCGTCAAAGCAATAAACTGAACACATCCTCCAGAAGGGACCTTCTTTTTTTGATCCCTTTAACCGGATACCCGATACCCCATCCTTTTACGAAGTATCATGGAAATCCATCCAGTAGTTTTTGTATAATATTAACAAACTAAACGGACACGGGTGAAAGCATAACCTCTGTAGGAGGGCTAACAAGACGTTAAAGCCATTAGCAGACTCATAATACAGGAATGAACCAGTCTTAATTCCTTTACATCATAGAGGAAGTACTGGCAGGTGTCCAGAAAAGCCTTTCCTTACCTGTTCTTCATCAGTCGGACCTCCCTCTTGCGGGTGATTTCTTCGGCGTGCTGTGATGAGGGGTTCTGCATGGCGCCCGGTGACGCTGCCATCACGATGCTATGGGCCAGGCCCGAGTTGGGCGAACGCAGCTGGTAGGTTGGCATGTCTCCAGTGGCAGCTGTGGGGGGGGGATGGACAAAAGAGTTAGGGGTCCCAGTCCAGTCACCTTGTGCTGATTTTATTAACTATCCAGTCACATGGTCTGTTTCTCAGTCGAAGTCCGAGTATGTCTCCAAAGGATGTTAGACTTTCAGGCGAGAGCGGCTTATCCGCTCTACTTCCTGCCTAAACAGAGGAATTTCCTCTGACCATGTTTTACATTGTGAACAGCAGGAAAATGATGATGATTTGTCTTTTTGTTCTATTCATATCTGTCAGTGGTTATTATTGAGTGACTAGACGAAATTGCTCAGCATTTTGTGCTTTATAAAGCTTGTTAGAAGACAGACATTACCCACAAGAAGCAAAACCCAGAATTTTGAAACTGCAGTTCCCCAATTGGCCACTAGATGCTGGTTCATTATAAATAAATAAAACAGACACTCCCAACTACCCTTATGAGACCTGCGTGCACTGGTTATTTCCACTCTTTTATCTGCAGAGAAGTAATTTATTCTCAAGGACGAAGCTGTAGTGAAAGTTCAGTGAGGAAGACCATTCCTTTGCAAGCATAGGCCTGTAGTTTAGGGTATGCTCTCTCATAATTTCCATTTCCACTGTTAGCCAATCACCTTGCTGCTGTCTTTTTAAACATGATTCTCTGTAGTTCATGCTGCCGTCACCACTTTATCATTTCGTCATGAGACTCAGCCGTCACCAGCCTTGTTGCGACACAAACTGCGAAGACGTTCGGACTTCTTGTTTAAGGTGACTGTAACAGGAGGAATTTGCTGTATTTCCTGGAGGAGCTAAGCGGAGGTTTGCCCTCTCTGAGTGCGGTTGTTGAGTCAAAGTTAAATTTCTATTTCATGTTTATCCTTACATTGGTTATATTGAGGTGCACATATACGTATAGCTGTGAAGCATAAATACAGTGCAAGATAAACAGTTATATATCAGACCTAATTTAATGTAAATGAGCTGATTGTGTTTACTATAGATTTGTTTTGGTGTTGTTGTTTTTTTACATGCTTCATACACGGTGCAAAATGTTAACAACATTGATTAATATTATGTTAAATTCCTATTAACTCAACAGAGGGAATTAGTGTTTTGTGTTGACCATATCATGAAGAGCTGTGTTCACTTATCAACAAAAGAGAAAAAGCATCAAACAGCATCCTTCTGAAGTTTATGAGCTGTTCCAGTCACCAGTTCAATGAATCAACCATCGGCCGCTCTCACTATTTCAGTTTCTCTTTCTCACTTGTTGTTCCTGAGAAGTTTCTCTCTCGTGTCCACACACACACACACACACACACACACACACACACACACACACACACACACACACACACAATCACACACACACACACACACACACACACACAATCACACACACACACACACACACACACACACACACACAATCACACACACACACACACACACACACGGCGTTTCGCTCTTTGTGATCACAGAGTGACTCGGGTTGGCTGACGTCAGCGTTTGCGTCTCACTCAGACGTTTTGCATTCTCTCTTCCCTGCCTGGCCTCTGTTCCAGGAAACTGGAGTGACGTCAAACCGACGACTATCTCAAACCCCCACCCCCCGACACACACACACACACACACACACACACACACACACACACACACACACACACACACAGACACACACACACACACACACACACACACACACACACACACACCGCCCTTTTACTCCTCACCCCCCCTCACCCTGCCTTTCTGCCTGACAACCACTGCTGGTTCAGACTTTATGCATGTGTGTGTTTGTACAGTGGGATACAGACTGACGGGAACAGAGTTCAGCTACCTAACCAAACATTTGTGGACCTGTTAACCCTGTTTTCTCCCTTTTTTTCAGCCACACAACACTCTCCAAGTGCTTTTCCTGTGTTAAAAAAACCCAGAAGGACAGCTGTCCGATCTGTGGCACGTTCCTTCCTCAATTTCACAAAGCATGAGGTTAAAGTCATTTAGAAGTGAGTCAAATTTCATGAATGTTCCTCTGTAGGAATATTATGAGTTCTTAAAATATTTACTCTTGGAGTCCAAATACTACAAAAACAGGTAGAACCTTAGAATGACTTCTTCTTGTAAGGCATAGATGACTCAGATGCAGTACATGCATGTCTTAGAGGAAGAGAGAAGAGTTTAACACGTCACACAAACAAAAGGCACACGAGGAACTCTACCTGACTCAGTCTCATCCCCGGTTACAGCCATCTCTCGTTTCCAATAATCCAGCACAACGGCAGCAATAAAAACACCTCAGGGCAAAAACACTCCTCTACCTTCACTGCTTCTTCCTTTTCCAGAACGCCTCTTCCTCCTTCTTCTCCCTCTCAGCTCTCCCTGAACCAGAGTGGTCACTCGTCAACTTTGCAGCCCGATTACAATTACAGGCACTGACATCACAATGACATCACTCCTGCCCGCTGAAGTCAGTAAAACACCCTGGATTAGAGTTCCTCCCTCCCTCCCTCCCTCCCTTCCTGCTCCTCCTCACCCCCCCTGCGGATCAGACGCTGAAATAGAGGAACATAATGTGAGCCGAGCAGGCGGGCGGGGAGGGAGGGAGAGAGAGAGAGGGAGGGGTTAGCTGAAGGGGGGAGGTGATAATGGAGGGTTGTATTTTTAGCACCGGTGACGCAGCTAGAGAGACGCTCAACAAACAAGAGGATATTGTGTCCCAAGTGGCTGCTGTGCAAACTGTTCAGCACCCTGATTTATTCTGTGTCTGTGTGTGTGTCTGTGTGTGTGTCTGTGTGTGTGTGTCTGTGTGTGTGTCTGTGTGTGTGTGTGTGTGTGTGTGTGTGTGTCTGTGTGTGTGTCTGTGTGTGTGTCTGTGTGTGTGTCTGTGTGTGTGTCTGTGTGTGTGTGTCTGTGTGTGTGTCTGTGTGTGTGTCTGTGTGTGTGTCTGTGTGTGTGTCTGTGTGTGTGTCTGTGTGTGTGTCTGTGTGTGTGTCTGTGTGTGTGTGTGTCTGTGTGTGTGTCTGTGTGTGTGTCTGTGTGTGTGTCTGTGTGTGTGTCTGTGTGTGTGTCTGTGTGTGTGTCTGTGTGTGTGTCTGTGTGTGTGTGTCTGTGTGTGTGTCTGTGTGTGTGTGTGTGTCTGTGTGTGTGTGTGTGTGTCTGTGTGTGTGTCTGTGTGTGTGTCTGTGTGTGTGTGTGTCTGTGTGTGTGTGTGTGTGTGTGTGTGTCTGTGTGTGTGTGTGTGTGTGTGTGTGTGTCTGTGTGTGTGTCTGTGTGTGTGTGTGTGTGTGTCTGTGTGTGTGTCTGTGTGTGTGTGTGTGTCTGTGTGTGTGTGTGTGTGTGTGTGTGTCTGTGTGTGTCTGTGTGTGTGTCTGTGTGTGTGTGTGTGTGTGTGTGTGTCTGTGTGTGTGTGTGTGTGTGTGTGTGTCTGTGTGTGTGTGTGTGTCTGTGTGTGTGTGTCTGTGTGTGTGTGTGTGTGTGTGTGTGTCTGTGTCTGTGTGTGTGTCTGTGTGTGTGTGTCTGTGTGTGTGTGTGTGTGTGTCTGTGTGTGTGTCTGTGTTGTCTTTAAAGACTACAGGAGAGATTACAGAGAGAATAAAGGTAATTGAGGTGTTACATTTGTTTGAAGTAATCACATGACTAGAGGGCATAACAGTTATTTAACTAAGCCTGTGAAAAGATTACGTTTTCTCTTTTGAACACTTATTACCTTTTGGGTCTTACTGGGAAGGTCTGACTGGAAACGATAGTAGTTTTGTTTTTTTAATAACAGCAATCGCAGTTTATTGATTGATTGATTGATTTTATTTCGGTCATTTTATTTACAGTTTTCAGTTACAGTTTTTACATAATATAATCTAAACATATAATCTAAACTTTAGAAAAACATGCTAAAATAGAAATTATATTGAGTAAGAAATAGAAATGTTGTTTGTATAGTTGCTTGTTTTTTTGGTTTGTTTGGGGATTCTTTTTCTCTTTATGTAAAAACAGTAGGCACAATAAGCTGTAGCTTCAGCCTAAACCTTTTCAGTCAAAAAATAAAATAAAAATGTATATATATATATGTATATGGATATATATGTATATGTGTATATGTGTATATATATATATGTATATGTGTATATATATATATGTATATATATATATATGTATGTGTACATATATATATGTATGTGTACATATATATATGTATGTGTATATATATATATGTATGTGTATATATATATATATGTATGTGTGTATATGTATGTATATGTGTGTATATATGTATATGTGTGTATATGTGTGTATATATATATATGTATGTGTATATATATATATATATATGTATGTGTGTATATGTATGTATATGTGTGTATATATGTATATGTGTGTATATATGTATATGTGTGTATATTTGTGTATATATGTATATTTATGCGTATGTATATGTATATATATGTATATGTGTATATGTGTGTATATGTATAGTACCAGTCAAAAATTTGGACACAGTTTCCCATTCAAGTGGATGGGAAGGTATGTCCAAACTATTGACTGGTACTGTATACATGTATATATGTATATGTATATATATATGTGTGTTTATATGTATTTATGTATGTATATGTGTATGTGTATATGTGTATATGTATATATGTATGTATGTATATGTGTATATATATGTATATATATGTATGTGTGTGTATATGTATATACACACACACACACGTATGTTATTGCTGCTTTTTGTTCTAATTTACTACTATTTATCAGGTAGACCAACTTCTCTTCTGCTCAAACATTCCCTTGTCACCACCCACTTCTGAGATCTGAAATTTAAAGGATGGCAGATGGAGCCCAAACTGATCATCAAATACTGAAATAGAAACAGGAGGCTCTTCGCTGTGTGATCTGTCTGGATCAACTGAGAGTGAAGCTATATGAGCTGTAGAGGTTCAGGAAAAATCCACAGCTGCCCTCAGTGTAGTCAGACCTTCACACCAAGGTCTGTCCTGGTGAAAAGCACAGTCAGCTAATTTAGTGGAGGATCTGAAAGCAGAAGGGAGAAAACAGAAAGCCCTGTCTGACTATCAATCCATGACATTTTGAAAACACCAGCTTGTCAACATCAGGAAGCTTCAGGAGAATGTTTGCTCTCGTCACAACAAGGTGAAGAGGGTCTCCTGCCATTCTCATCAGGAAAGTATCTGTTATCTCTGTCCCATGGAAATAGAAACATCGGGTCACAACAACAGTCTCAGCTGCAGCAGGGAGGACCGAGAGGCAAAGATAGCTTGAGCTGAGTCGACAAAATATCCAGCAGAGAATCCAGGACAAAAAGGAGGACATGAAGGTCCTTCAGCAGGAGGTGAAAGCTCGAAATTGCTCTTATGGATAAACAGAAGATGATGGGCTTGATAGGATGATTGACAAACTACGTTGAGAGGTGAAGAGAGCAGATCAGGTCCAGAAAAGTGAGGTCAGTCCCAAGGAAAAATCAACAAAATCAATCTAGAAACAAAATAAAACAGAACAGAACATCTCGGCTCAAACACACATTCACACAGGCAGAAAAATCGGAATTTATACAATATAAAAATAAATAACGACTAGCTATGACGCAGGTTTCACTCAGATCGGTACTACACAAACCCTCTTGCAGAAATGGCAGATAGCACATGTAACATGCATGTCAGATAGTCCAATGACACATATTCAAGTATGATCTCATGCCAAAATGTTTAAGATGGGACTTTGTCTGTCATCCAGTTCAGAAGAGGGCATTTTCCTGCACAGAATGTGAGCATTTTGTGGCCAAGTAACACACCAGAATTGGTGTATTTCCCTAAAAGACCACAGGGAAAGGGTGAGACTGCCTGTTTCTCTTTTGGAAAAGAATCTAGATTAAAACTCCTGGCGTTGGGAAGCTTATGAAGCAGAGTTTTAATAGATGCCACATATAAGGATACTAGCAGAACAGGGACTTCTGAGGCATGTGCATTTGGAAACAACCACAAGCACAGATGAAGATGCAGTGACTTAAAGAGGGAGTTGATATTCACGAAGAATATTTATTTTATTTTTTTGGTGCATTAACTTTAAGGAAATGTCTGAGGAATATTTGACGCTAGACTTGACTTTGGACCCAGGACCCTTCAGACTTTGATTGGGGATTAGTTATGAATAAAAAACATTTCAAACACAGCAGCATCACACTTCTGTCCCATGTCCTCCGAGTTAGGAGTGTACCTGGATTACAGGGCACGTTATTAGCCCTGGGGTTGCAGCGAGGGGGAAATGACTCTTAATTTGAAAGCATGTGTTTTTGTTTTTTTGGAGTTGAAAACAATAAATAAGGATTGCGTTAATAATAATGTTTGCTTAGTTGTTAATTTGTTGTGTACGTTACATTTTTATAAGTCAAACTATTTTTATTCCAGTATTTTATTATAGTTTTTTTAATTATTTTTTGTTTTGTGTTTTACACTTTAAGGGATTATGGTGACATTTATCCAGACTCATTTTCAAGGACAGCGGCTGCGTGTCATGATTAACCAAAGTCTCAGCAAGAAGGATAAACGGTTGGTGTGTTGCCGTCAACACACACAGTCTGACGCACCATACGGGTTCCACAGTCTCTACGGATGCAGTCCTCACCTGAACTCTGATGGTGTTGATGGTGATTAAGAGGCGCATGTATGAGTCATTATTATGTCAGCTCTGACTCCATTTTATTCCCCAGTGACGGTATTCCTGAAACAGCATCAGGTTCACGTCACACAAAGAGGTTCTTTTCAAGAGAAGACCTGACATTAGACTGCTTTGCTTTAAATGGTTGCTGAAGTTCACTCACTTACCTCACACTGGAGGACAGTGTGTGTACATTTTACAGAATTAATTTAATCTGACACTTACAATAATGTATGACATTCCTTTTGTATATTTTCCAACATTTAATTTTAATATATATATCTATATATATACATAGATATATATATCTATATCTATATCTATATATCTATACATATATATAGATATATATATATATCTCGAAAGTCTCCAATAATACTGACACGTATTTGTTTCTCAGAGTGAATTTGTCAGCTCTCTGGCCCCAGGACAAACTGTATTAAAAGGCATTTATATGCAGCTTTTTACAAAGCACTTTACAAGGTTGTTAGCACTCATTTACCCGTTCAAGCACACGCATTCACACACAGACAGCCGCGAGTTACCACGCAGGGTCCTGGCCTGACCATCGGGAGTAATTTGGAATTCATTTAGACAGGAGGTGGACAGGAGGAGGTGGACAGGAGGAGGTGGACAGGAGGAGGTGGACAGGAGGAGGTGGACAGGAGGAGGTGGACAGGAGGAGGTGGACAGGAGGAGGTGGACAGGAGGAGGTGGACAGGAGGAGGTGGACAGGAGGAGGTGGGGACAGAATCATCAACCCTATGATCAGTGAATGCCCCTCCTGAGCTACAGCTGACCTTCAGGCTCTTATAGGGCTCTGAACACCATAGGTTTTGGGTGACATTTTCCTTTAAATATTTTTTCAATCTTACTCCCATGATTTCTACTGGGGATCGCTTTACATTTAATTTACATAGATCGTCTTCAATTCTTGCTTTGTCTCTGTAGAAATGAAATTTATTTCCAATGCTACCAAATGTCAGAAATTTGCAAGGCACATGGGGAAATTGTGCATTTTAAAGCAGCAGTTTTATTCATTTTCCACACTTTTTTTCTGCAATTTTTAAACCAAAGAAGACCCATAACATACAGTGTTCTTTCTCCAAAACATTTAAAGTTCAATAGATTTGAATCCTACCTTGGAGGAGCACCTGTCCTCCCTGAATATAGAATTGCTGTGGTGAGTCTCTGTTTTGAGCTGCACACTGTAGGATTGTCGCTCCAGTCGTAGTAGGACAACCGGCCACCGTTACGGTCTGGGCCTTCTGAGGGGTTTCACCTCCAGGGCTGGTCAGCTGGATGGCTCTCCCCTGAGTGAACGCGACTGTGTGGGGTAAAAGGTGAGTTATAACTAGGCTGCAGTGTAAATGAAATTCATGAGCAAAGTGTAAAGACTTTTGCTATGTCATTTATCCAGGGTTCAGAAGCAGTTTAGAAGTAGTTCATTCATGGTCTCATAGAAAATATGAGGTCATAGATGGAACATGCAACTCTCATGGTCGAACCATTGCTTAAAAACAACAACAGCAACAAAATTGAGATACAAAATCTAAGTTAATGACTGAAGTCAGTCATAACTCCCCATTACTGATGGACCCAGGGGGGAGGAGGGGAGGGGATTGCTCCTCTTGGTACCAAATGTCTGGGGGGAAAAAAACAACATGAAAGTTCCCTAATGGATGCGTCAATGCCTCTATGGTAGATAGAACATGACAAAGTGTCCTAAAGGGTGCTCTCCCTTTGGACAAAACTTGGTAAGGTGCCCTGGTGCTCTTCCAGTGGTGAAAATGTGATAAAGTGTCCTAAGGGGTGCCCTTCCATTGGACAAAACTTGGTTAAGGGCCCAACAGGGTCCCCTCCCATTGGACAAAACTTGGTAAAGGGCCCAACAGGGTCCCCTCCCATTGGACAAAACTTGGTAAAGGGCCCAATAGGGTCCCCTCCCATTGGACAAAACTTGGTAAAGGGCCCAACAGGGTCCCCTCCCATTGGACAAAACTTGGTAAAGGGCCCAATAGGGTCCCCTCCCATTGGACAAAACTTGGTAAAGGGCCCAATAGGGTCCCCTCCCATTGGACAAAACTTGGTAAAGTGCCCTGGTGCTTTCCAGGAGAGACAACTTGATAAAATGCTCTATATGGGGCCCCTTCCAGTGGTGCCCATCTAAAGGAACAAACTAGATGCACTGCACTCTATGGGTTCCTTTCAGTGGAAACAATGTGATGCTGAGCAGTGTAGGCTGTCTCTATGTGCCTCTAGGGGTTTAAACAGTTGATAGTTCCCTAAGTGTTTTTATTACAGAGGTTTAGTAGTTATGAAATCTGAGTCCCATTATGAAACAATTATAATTTTAGTCTGGATTTGTTGCTGTTTCAACGTAAATGCTTCACAACTTTGTGCCTCACCACATACAGCTGGTGCCCATTATATTTTTTCACCCCTGCCCCTTAGACCACCTGACTCCGCCTCTGCTCCCAAGGACCATTGCAGCATTGAATCACCAGGATGACATTTGTGTTTCTGGGCAGCTAATTTGTGACAATAATGCTGTTTATTGTTCCTGATTGACTCATGCCTTAATTCCTTCCCGGAAGAAGGAACCTTCCGGAAGGACACTTCCGTCAACACGACTCCATACAGGAAATTAAACATTTAAGTGGACACAATGCACTCTATTTAGTCGGTAAACTGAGCTGAGGTTGGTACAAGTTCATCTATTATCCCTGTCCATGTGTGTACTGACTGTACTGTCCTGAGCTGGTCTGGTAGATGGAGGTGGGAACTGGTGTTGAGGCTGTACTGGAGACCATCACCACCTCCTCCACCTTCTCCTCCTCGATTTTAGGAACAGTCTGTGATTGCGGTGAAAGCTCATTCAGTGTTTTTCTGCAGGAGAAGAGAATTTCATGAAGTTATTCCACACTGATTGTTCAGGCTTAACACCCCAGATGCTCTCTATCATAGTCTTGTTGACTGTTGACGTCTTCTCACCGATAAAATGGATGCCTGGAGAGAATCTCCCGTCTCTTCTGGGTATCTGTGACTGGTGCGTCATCTTCCAGCTCTGCCACAGAGGAAATCTGTAGAAAGCAAACAGCCGTGAGAAATCTGCATCTGTAATCTATTTTATTTAATTATGGCAATGTCTTTTGTGTTGAATGGTATTACTGACAGGGATGTGTTTGATAACAAAAATTGCAATGTTATTAAAGTAGGAATTTGAGCAGTATTTTTTTAGCTTTAATTTTCTCAGCCCATCTTATATACTGTATATTATTTGTGAATGAGTTACACCCTCCTTTCTCCATGCATAATTTAATTAGAGCAACAATAAACAGGGGCTCTACTCATAAAGCCCCCAAATACAAAGAGTTGCTCCTAGTGATGAAAATTACATATAATTATAAATAAGATAATAAGAATTATGACGTTTTGAATGTGAAGGTTAGACTGATGAGCTTGAACCTCAGCTCC
The DNA here is from genome assembly GCA_037577475.1 of Chaunax sp. Z400. Classification (NCBI taxonomy): domain Eukaryota; kingdom Metazoa; phylum Chordata; class Actinopteri; order Lophiiformes; family Chaunacidae; genus Chaunax; species Chaunax sp. Z400. The sequence continues at coordinate 2,523,563 of CM075198.1, forward strand.
TGCTACTCACATCAATCCTATTAACAGATGCACTGCATTTGACCAGAGACCTGCTACATGTGGCACCTACATCCTCATTCATTAACACACTAACTCTGACATCACAACCTTCGGTTCAGTCCTAAATGACTTGTTCATTGACTCAAGACTTGTTTTTACTAGCTCGTCTCTTGACTTGCGGTCGTGTTGTAGGCCTTGAAACTAGACAGACTTGAGAATGGCTCCGGTATGACTTGGATTTGTCTGGAATGACTTGATACTTTACTTGACTTGCTCTGACAAACCTGAGACTTGACTTGGACCTGATTTCTGTAATTTGAAGATAGACTTGAGACTTGCCCAGACATATTTGACTTGTACAATGGCTTGAATGACTTCACACATGACTTGAGACTTGACCCTAACAAACTAGAGACTTGTGCCGAGTCTAAAAACACATGCTTCAGTTAGTACACTACTGTACTATATGCGAGTACATTTACTTCCATATTGCATGAATTTGGACAGTGTAGTCTTGTCTGAAATGGAACACTGCCACTGTGAATTTACCGGAAATGACAGCCGCAACATTTGATCGCGAATATCACGTCACTTTCAAAAATATCTGCAGGCTTTTTCACTTTGCGCACCGCGTTTCAAGCAAAATGGAAATGACTTCACCTGCGAACCTTGACGACTTGTCCTTCTACAGCTGGCTGAAAATGTAGTTATTTTCATTTATTTATTCTTTTTGTTGTTAACTACAGTCACCTGTATGTGTGGAGTCCACCTAGCTAAAACTAAAGCAGTAAAAAAACAACCACCCTGCAATATGCAAGTCTCATAAGGCCCTCCACCACTGCTACCCAGCCAAGATGGCGACTATTGAAGTGTCCCGTGATCCACACTCAACCTTTGAACCATTCTGAGTTTGCCATCCAGGTACTCATGGTTTTCTACACTTTTACATACTTGTTGGTGTGAACTTGTTGGCTTGGACACTCAACTTGAGGCTTGATCAGACAGATGTGACTCGAAGTGACTTGTAAGACTTCAGAAATGACCTGGGCTTATCTTCAATGACTTGAGCTTGCTCTGGAAGATTGGCACGGCCTTGACATCATTGACTTGAGACTTGACTGAACTGAGGGTTAATTTTCACTTGACATGACAACATTAATTTTGACTTGGACTTGTGTTAAATGACTTGAAAATGTTCTTGAACACCAAGGGACTGGTGTTGACAGTTGTACTTATAAAGCCTGTAGTTGAAATGTGGTGTTGAGATTCAGAATTTGCAGACAAACCTGGTCTTGGTTTCAGAAAAAGAAGATGAAGAGTTTACAGAAGACATCGCATGCTCTCACCTGGACAGTCTGGACTTGTGGTGACTGTATGACGGAGGTCTGAGGGGCCTGGATGACCCTCTGAACCTGCACCGTTGCACCGTCAGGCAGCTGGACAACAGTCACACCTGGAGACTCTGGCGCCGCCACCACCTTCAGGTACGGATCGAGACATTCATGCAAAATTACAGAAAACGTAAAAATGACTATCTTTTGTCAACAGTTTCAGAGAGAGGAATATCTAAACAACATCTCATGCCATCCATGAACATCCACCTGTACCTTCTCTGTCAGTTTAAATCAGCAGTTCTCGAACTCTTTCCCATCAAGGACCCTTAAAGTGACACAAATTAGGCCACAGACCCCTATTTGATGACATTTTGCCCCAGGCCTCCCCATCTGACAAAAGATGTTTCATTACATAAAGTGTATGAAACCCATGACCCTGTGTGTGTGTGTGTGTACCTGAGAAGGGGTTGCAGGAGATGATGGACTGGCTTCTTCACTGTTGTTCTCCTCCTCATCTGTGACCGAGTCATTCAAACTACTGTCCACCTGAGAGGAGACCGAAGTGTCCATCGTCAGGAACTGAAGAGACAGACAAGCAGATTACGAAGGAAGACTTCCACAGTTTTGACCTTTTATCAAAGGGATAGTGCTTCATGGATGTCGCACACCTACATGAAGAACCTTTAAATAAAATTTAAAGGTTATTGTAAAATTTAAAATTTACCTGCAATAAAAATTAGATTTTATTTATCTATTTATTTTCTGAGCAGTTTACTTACTCCAGTCTGTTCCATTGTCACGTTGAAGGTTTAATTGCTGTTACCAAAAAAAAAAAAACAACCACAGAGCTTTTTACCAGCAAACACAAACACAGGGCTACCATCTACCATCTATGGCTGCAACAACTGATTACATTTATCATTGATCAATCTGCCAATTATATTTGTGATTAATCAAGTAATGATTTAGTCTATAAAAAGTCATAAAACTGTGAAAAATGTCCAAAGTGACGTCCTCAAACTGCTTCTTCTGTCCAGCCAACACTACTAAACCAAGAGAATCTTCATTAACTATAAGAAGAAGAAAGAAAAGTAGTAAATCCTTACATTTATAAAGCTGGAACCAGAAATTGCTTGCTTGTAAAATGACCAAAACTATTAATTGATCATTAAAAAACAGCTAGCAAATAATATTCCTTCAATCGACAATTGGATTAATCGATTAATCGCTGTTGATCATCTACTTCCTCCCAATGAAAGTGTTGTCGCAATGCAAATATGAAATCAAACTGATTACAAGTGAATGAAGGCATGACTGGAAATCCCCAGGTCCCAGTTTTCAGTAGTTGACAACAACATATGACATCATCATGTTGTATCATATTTCAAGGCTACTTCTACACCCTGTTTGTTGCTTTAAAACACATGGTGGTGAATACTTGTCCTGTTGGTAATGGTAGAAATAATCAGACATGAAAATCTGGTGGTGAAGTTAGAAGCAAAAATCTTATAGATGTCCCTAAAGAATCCTTTAAAAAATTCTGGATCAAGATGATGATCCAGATCACCACCAAAATCGAATGGATACCAGCTAAGGGCCTTATTTTTCAAAATAAATAAAGAAAAGAAAAGAAAAAAGAAAGGAAAAAAGAAGGAAATCATTCAAATCTGTTTGTAAGTTTTTGATTAATCCTCCAAACAGTCAAACAAACACCGACAAAATCATAAAAACCACCTTCGCTGAGGAAAAATCACTCATTTTCAATTTCTCTAAATATGACCCCAACCTATAAACATAAGTTCCACTTATTTTCATGGCTGCTTTTCAAGTAACCTTAAGAACTACAACTCTTTCAATTATCAAGTTCAACAAATTGCTCAAAGAATTAAATAAAGGCAAACACGGCTTCCCTTTATCAGTGATACAAACTTAAAATTAACCTCTTGTGCAAATTTAATACTTGTTTCAACGGTATATACTTTAATGAAAATGAATTGATATTTTTCATATTTGTGACATTTTTTTGGAATATTTTATTTTGAAATGACACCTTTGCTCTCAACATCCGATATCCATCTAAGTCCGTCATACCTATCGCTGCCCGGTAAAGTCGAGCAGAAAGGAACTGCTGCCTGTATCATGGAGCGAGTTTTCTCCTCCATGTTGATCCGCTACTTCAGCAGCCTGATCGTTAAATAAAGTTTTAGTGAAAACTTTCGCAGCGGAGACGTGTTTGCACACTGTCTACTCCGCCCCGCTGGCGCTGAGCAAATATGTGACAGCTTTGCGGTGACTTACCGAAGTTTTACGTAGTCTGACTCGTCACTAATTACTGTATGAGTGGACGGCCTTGCCTTCGCTCACGTAGTTTCACGTCAGCGCTGATGATGCTGTGCCGAAAATGTCGACCGACGAGTCGGTTATATGTCGAAGAGTGTCTTGCGGGACCGAGAGGGTTATCTCCAACGTACTTCCGTCTTCGTCCTTCACGGCACAATGGAGAAAAAGACATTATTTTTCTGCTCTTTATAGCATAAGATTTCATTGTATGATAATTTATTTAAATTAAGAACCTTTCCTACCGTGGTAGCTTTTCTATTTTCAGTATTTTGGACCATACCAAACTGTTAACTTGGTAAAGTTCAACTAACATCACACGCTTATCAGTAGAAAAGACAATATTTACTGATGAATTGATTGATTGAAATGTTTATTTGATTGAAATGTTTATTTCGAATACGTAAAGAAGATACAGCACACAGAAGAAGAGAAGACATGTTTATTTAAAGGCTATTATTTCCTGGTGTTAGGTTAAATACATGTTGCCTATATGGTATTTTAGCTCTTACAGGAACAAAGTTATCCCACTTTAAACAGTGAAAATTGATGCATGTTTGCTATAATATAAATTAGATGAGTGATGTCATTAAACTACAATTTTCACAAAAAAAATTCAGTGTTTAACTGACACCAGTCACATAATTCATGGATCAAGTGATGTTGCCATCTACTGTTCAAAGAAAGTAACAACACTTTAAAAAGTTGACGTGTAACTGGATCAATTTAGGCTAATTAGGGCCCAAGCACTGAGTGCCCTATTGTTCTGCAGGGAATTATTATATATTATTAGGGCCCAAGCACTGAGTGTGTGAGGACCCTATTGTTCTGCAGGGAATTATTATATATTATTAGGGCCCAAGCACTGAGTGCATGAGGACCCTATTGTTCTGCAGGGAATTATTATATATTATTAGGGCCCAAGCACTGAGTGTGTGAGGACCCTATTGTTCTGCAATGAATTATTATTCTTCTGCCAAATTAAAAGCCTTTTTGGGGACTTTCCCATACTCTAAAAGTCATGAAAGTTGGGAGAAACATCAGTCGGAGATGTTAATTTACGTGTGATATGGTGATTGGAAAAGGGTGAGGCAAAATGGCTCGCTAGCGCCCCTAAAAGTTCTGCCCCAGCCTCCAGTTTAACGTACATGTACGAAACCCGGTATACATATGTAATTGACAGAGATCGACAAAAAAGTCTCTTGGAGCAATAGCTTCAAACAAACAGGAAGTCGGCCATTTTGATTTTTGTGATTTTTGTTTTGTTTTTTGTGTGTGATTTTTTTTGCCAACTTTTGAAAATCACACACTTTTATTTATTGTATTTTAATGAACTTCACCTAGAGATTTTACCCGATTGACTTCAAATTTGGTCAGTACTATCTTAACCCCATGAGGATGAAAAGTTGTTAAATCCTGAGTTTTCGTTGAACAGTGTGGGCGTGGCCAGGCATCAAATTTTGATGTTTCGACAGGAAAGAGAAAGTGGTCAGAACTTCATTGTCTAAGGTCCAAACAGTACAAGACTTCACATGCTGCTTAAGAGTCCTGCCCTAGTGACATCCACATGACAAAATTCAGCATTAGTCATAGCGCCACCTAGTGGCAACAGGAAATGGCATATTTTACGTTTTGATACACTATAACTAGGCCGTTGAGCATATTGCCTTCAAATTCAGTTAGAACAGTCATAACAAGTTGGTAATGCAGGATTGTGAAGCTGATGTGTTTTTGTTTAAGTATGTAGGCATGGCTGTGAGGTGAATATTGATGTTTCGCCGTGAAGCAGGAAGTTGTTATAACTCTGCTGTCCATGATCCAATCTGCCCCAAACTTAACTGGTTTGATAAGAGTCCCGCCCTGAATACATCTATAGATAAGTTTGATAATAGTCACAGTGCCACCCAGTGGCAACAGGAAGTAAAACTTCGGTTTTTGATGTGCTACTATCAGGCTGTTCACCACAATGACCTCTAACTTAGTCAGTAAAGCCATAAGGCCTTGATGAAGCATTATTGTAAATATTGTGAGTTTGGGTCACATGGCGGCGTCACGACATTTGATGTTCGCCATAAAACAGGAAGTTGGTGTTGAGAGGCCAGGGAAGCTCAGATGCTCACCAAAATTGACACACTCGTCAAAGGTGGTACTACTTAAGATCTAACATGGTTTACAGGATCGGTTGTGGCAAAATGGCTCCACAGCGCCCCCTGGAAAACTTCAAATAAGCATATCTGAGTCTGTGTTTAACCTACATGTATGAAATTTGGTAGACGTGTATCATATCAGGATCTACGAAAAAGCCTCTTGGTGTCTATAATGGACAAAATAAGGCAAATCACAATCTGACCATCAGTGTTCGTAATGCATGCAGATACAGAGCCTTGCATTTATCCAGGTGTGCAGTAGTGAGACCAAAGTTGGCGCACGTTCAACGCTGCTTGCAGCTTTAATTTTACATTTTATTTGAACACAGAAACACTAAGGGTGTAAAAATATAATCTACTGTCTTAATGACATTTGACTTGATTTTATTTGTTAACACATACACAAAAGAGATGAATGAATATACACATAGTCAACAAATAATAAGAGGAAAATATGAAAAAGGAAACCCTCAAAGGGGCTTTATCTGGGCAGTCTCTATAGTACAAACACTAACTTAGTCCATCATATTAAAATGATAGGAAAGAAAGAGAAAAAAGATGAGATATAATTCACAGACTAGCAAACAATTGCATACAAGTACACATTAATTATTAAATAAAATTAGAATGACTAGTTATTAGTGCAACGTTTATAAAGAAAATCCATATGGATGACATATTTATATTTACTATATTTATATTCATATAACACTTTTCAAAACATCTGACAAAAAAACACGATAAGAAACAATTAAATCATGATAAAATAATGCAAATTCACAGTAAAATCAATAAAAAGCGAGTCTAAAACAGTGAGTTTTTAAAAGTGGCTTAAAAGAGGACAAAGTGTTGCCTTCAATGACCTCCTTCGACAGATGGAGAAATGCCCGGTCATCTTTACTTTGAACAGTTTTTTACAGAGGAATGGCTTCCAGAGAATCTCAGGTTGTACCTCAGCTGGTAAGAGGTCAGCTATATCTGCCGGACCAAACCATCCGAGCCCTAAAAGTAATCATTAGAATTTTAGAATCCATTCTAAAATGGACTGACAATGAAGGGATTTTAAAACCGGTCTGAACAAGACATAGATTCCATGCATTCTATATATTATGTTTTTTTTTCACAGTACTGTGGATGTACGGAAGAATCTGTTCAGCGCTGGCTGAATTCCTTCATATAGATAGGACTCTGGCTGACCCCAGAGCCACCATCTGTCCTCCTGCATGCCAGGAGAGGTCGTGCTGTTCAACCCCTGCTGCTATCAAAGAGCATTTCTCTGCAAGTCCCTCCCTTTAGTCTCTCAACAGTGTGATGAAAAAGTGCATAATTCAGCAGTAAGGAGGTGTTTTCTAGAACTGTGTTTATGTGCATGTGAGAGCACAGATTGCAGTATGTATTTTGTACATGTCAACAGGGGTGTATCCATATTTTTTTTGGACTGGGGAGGCCAAGTGCGACTGGCATGAAGTACATGTACACACATAATACTACAGCATTAATTTGGGATTTCTCCTTCTTTAATTACCAACATTACTGTGTTTAAAGTACTTTTTTTCATGTCAAATTAATTTATATTTAGTTTTTATCCAAAGTGACTTAAAATAAGTGCATTCATAAGATTTAAAAAAAATATATAGTCCACAAATTTGGGGGGAAAAAAGAATGAAGCATTTAACAAAAAAAATCTGTACTTGTATTGTTCAAGTCCTCAAACATAAATTGTAGCTTCAAAAGTAGGTACAAACGAAGACAATGCACATTCAAAAATAGTACATTTGAACTCCCACTGGAGAGATAGCCAATCATACTTTAGGATAATGGGGTGGCCAAATTGATTTCAAATGTGGCCAGAGCCACCCCCAGGGCCCCCTTCTGAAAACACCCCTGTATGTGGAGTGGATAAAATTGAAATTACTTCACAGTTTTATAGACAGAAATGTTCTATCAAGTGTGTCAAAATGAAATAATGAATACAAATGTATGTAATGTTTCTCATATTCCTCTTATATTCATATTTTTCTGATGTTTTTCCTAAAGCACTTTATCATAATTTGTTCTTCAAAAAAAATCTTCTAGTTGGAATTCAGACCGTTTTTCATTCTTATTGCATATTCTCATGAAACCCAACCCAACTGGTATTCCTATTTTTCCTTTTATTTCGTTATAATGATTAAATGTCCACACAAAACTAAAACTTTGCTATTTATCATTTTCTAAAACTCTGTGTTGCATTCATCTAAATAATGGAGCTATGTGGAAGTTACTGTGTCCTCCTCCCCCTCCTCCCCCATCTTCTCAGCCTGTCCTGCAGTCAGAGGATGGACGCTCCAGATGGTCCAGCACCAGCAGCAGGAGGGGGGCCCCCCCGGGGGGCACGAAGGCCTGGCAGCAGGGAGCCAAACATGACCTCAGTCAGACAGCTCTTTAGCACAAAATTAGCCTGGGATGAAGGCGTAACACAATTACATGCTGTTAATACCATCAAAGAGGTTTTGGGCCATCCACCATGGCCTTTACAGCTTTACTGGTATAATGCGTCAAATTCAACAGTCATTTCAGACAAGGTGAAGTTTGAAATTTGTCAAAAGTCAAGCTGCTTTTTAATGAAGGCAGCAATAAGGGAAGGAGACCAAGATCAAAAGATGTCTGCAGTAAATGTCAGAGCATGTAAGAGGCTGCAGAACCTCCTCAGGGGTCCTGACTCAGACAGACAACAACAACCAAAACACATCTAGAATCTTCCTGCTGATCTGTTTTATTACATTTTCTATGTGTTGGACTCTCATCCAAACTGCATCTGTGAAATGTTCCTGTCTGTTAAATCTGTGTTCAAAAAACAGAGTAGATTTCTCAGAGGATCATAATGGGGGAAAACTGAATGAAGCAGACATGAATAAACTGTTATGATTAAACTGAAATGGATCCGCAAAGAGGTTTGAAAACAGTGTCAGAGGTTTAAGTGGCCACGGTGCACCACAAGAGGTCACTGCTGATTTAAATATGATGGTTTGTTGGACACAAAGGTCAAAATCTGACAGGTGAATATTTAGTGATTTAGCTGGTTTGTGTTTCTCTGTTTAACTCAGCAGATGTATTCAGACACATCTATGTCTGCAGCTGCCTCTGGTCTCCTCCAGCTGATACTCCAACGCTAATCCTCTTTGCATGATTCAAATGGCATTTACAGCATTCAACCGGTGGCTGTTGGCCCCGAGACAAGAAGTACAGGCAGTATGAGTCACAGTGACACAAATGCCAAAACAATGTATATTTAAAGGGGACATATGATGAAAAACTCACTTTTTCAGTGTTTATACACATCTATTTGCTTATCTTTAGTCTCTACCAACCCACAAAGTGTTATATTTGGTCACCAGGTGATTTTTTAGTGAGCTTCATGAATGAGAAATATGTCGTTTTGACAGCCAAACAGATTCACTGCCCCTTTCTACGTCACTCTATGTTCCGGTTTGGGAGTATCTCCACCCACACCTGAATATCTCCTCCCACAGTTTTGGAGCAAATTTGCCGTACTCTACCGCCATTGTTGTCGAGCAAGCGCCGAGCTACTAGCATGATGTCGAAGCCACGTGCTAAGCATGGCTAAGCAACTACACAGGATTTGGTTGCACAAACCAATAGCCTCAGAGGACATAAGAGCCGAGTGGATTAAGTTTATATTTGATGGAAATGTCCCTGCCAAGTTCGCTAAAAATCTCTATGTGTGTGCGAACCATTTCAAGTCCGACTGTTTCACCAACCTGGGTCAACACAACGTAGGACTGTCCAGCTGAAGATAATAAAATATATGTGAAGACTGTGGATCCAGGAGTAAAGCTGAGCCAGAATTGCATGATATGCAAATTTTGATTATGAGGAGCAATAATAATCCAGATCCAACCAAATTGTGCGTTATCTTTGACTTTTTGCTACAGCATGTAATTTAAACTATTTTCTCATAATCATTTTATTAACTTTATTAAATGTTTCACTTACTGTTAGAAAACTTCAAAGACTGCAGCTACAGCAGTATGCAGCACAATATGGACGACTTCCTGATGATTTATGGGTAAGGCTTCTCCTCCGCTCTAGTAACACAATCACTGTGCATGATGGGTTTGACCTTTGACCTCCCTACTTCACTTTGCTTTTAAAACTGAGGCACATTCTATTGGTAGATTTAAGAAGCTCAATGTAAAGCCTGCTGTAATGCCACAACACCTAAAACACTAAAAAATATCCCATATTTCCTTCTTTTAATCTTATAGCGTGTTACCTTTTCATGAACAACTGCTCATATCCTCCAGAGTTGAGGCTGTTTACTCTGTTGTGACAGCTGGTGAGGCTGTGGTTGGCGGCCTGTGAGCGCTCCAGCTGTGTTAAGAGTTAAAATAGTCTCACTGCTGCATGCTGGCATTAAATGGTGGTGTGATACCATTTATTTATTCTTATGTTCTCAGGGATATTTGGGTTTTGTTTTCTTGGCTTTCTGTGCATTTCAATCGCTTCAATCAGTTGGAGAAGCTTCTTTTATAGGAATATGAAATATATTCTTCAGACAGTAGCCTGGTCCCTTTGGTGAGGCGTTTTCAGAGATACAATCCATCCTTGTGGTCAATGTGTCAGGGCAGCTGTTCTTAAAAGCTCCCAGATGGATTTGGACTGCTTTTAATCTGGGCGTTTGGTTCAGTTTCAGACTTTAGTGGAGCAATAGACTGAAATAGTAAAGGAGCAGGTGCGAGGAGCCCCGTGGCTTTCAACATGTCTGGCAATAAAATCATATTTATATCATCGCTTAGCGAAAATAAATGTAAGCCTGTGAGGGACTCGGAATAGCTTGATCGCTGTACTTAACTTGTGTCTGTCTGTTTGTTGTTGGTTCTTGGTTGGTGAGGTTGTTAGCAGTATTATGCAAAAACAACTGGATGGGTTTCCTTAAAACTTGGTGGACGAATTAGGCATGGGCCTGGAAATTTTTGCAAGGATCCTGCATTTTTTTTTTCCATTTTCTTTACCATTGTGAGACATTTTTAAGCTTTCTGCCCAGTTATCCAAAAAACTACTGATTTCCACAAAACGTAGAACAAAGTTGTGGCTTTTAACAAGCAGGAAGCCATCAGATTTTAACGAGGTGCCAAATCCAGGAATTCTTATAACTTTTCTTAGCATTGCAGTTTTTATTTTTGACATTTTCCCCAATTTCTCTGGGAATAATCCATGAATCATACTGTAAAATCACACACATTTGAAGTGATGATATCTATGATAGTGTGGTGCACATCCAGATATAATTTAGACCTCCTGGGCCATGATATCTATTTGTAGGGGGTGATCTTTATTTAGCTGCTGTGATGTAACAAAGGGAATGTGTAGCTAAGATAAAGCGGTTTTCAGTTCTGGTTTTAGAAATATGTGCATGCAACTGTGGCCTAGCCTGCTCCTCTGATGCTTTCAGTATCCGCTCGTAAACTCCAGCTTCAAAGGCTTGCAATCTCCATGCAGCTTTTTTCCCACCATTTTTTCCTTACATGGGGATATATCTTTTTTTACTTTTTCAGTATGGTGAAATGTTTTGTTTAGGGAGATTTTATTTCATTCCTTTAGCTGAACACATTTAATGTGACTTTTTCAATCAATTCTGTGAAGGAAGCAAATACAATGACAACTTCACCCACATTTTATGATCTCTGAAGCATTCTTGAAAACTCGAGAAGGAGGCATCATGCAGAACCGTCCTGGGAAAGGGCAGATCATGTTCAACGCAGAGGCCCTGTGGTTGAAGAACTACGCCGGCGAGAACAGGAAACAAGGTGCGCAAAGGCCGTCTCTCAAGCAAGGCAGGGCCAGGGGATGAGATGGGAGGGAGTTGAGAAGAGAAAACTCTCATGGAAAGAGTTGTGGGACATGGAGGGATTTCGTACCAACTTTACCATACGTGCCACCTACTATGTCCTGCCCTCCCTTAGAAACCTCAATCAATGGTATGGCAAGGATCCTACGTGTCCTCTCTGCCCATCACCAGCAGATTTGAGACACATCTTGGTTGGTTGTGTCAAGACTGGTCTAACACAAGGCCGCTACACCTGGCGGCACAACCAGGTGCTGAGATGCCTAGCAGATATTTTGGAGACCAGGCGTACATTGATCAATGCTTTGCCTCCAACATCAAATTATTTTAATTACTTAATTAAATTACCAGAATAATTTTAGGCTACTTTAGACGGTAAATATTAGAAGAGTTACACTAGCGTCAAAATGAACTTGAGCATGTTGTCAATCTATACTTTATTAGAGGTTACAGAAATACTGATTATCAGAGAGGTTTTTAACATTTAACTGCTTAATTCAGTATTTTTACTGGTTTTACTGGCATTTTATTATTACTGATTACTTTGATTTTCAAGAGTGGCTCCATTACAGGTGAGGCAGTCCAAGTGTCTGTACGAGTATGTTACAGGTCTCAAGCAGGAGACCATGCAAACAGTGCTGATAGATATAAGGAATAAGCAGGACAGGACAAGGTTAGTCTGTTGCTGCGTTGGCTCCTCGTACCAATCTGACACGGAAAGCAACAGGAGCACACAGCGGAGTTCCGGCCAGTAGTCCAATGTCCCGCTGCCCCTTCTTGACCCTTTTCGGTATTACATCAAAACTAAGTCCTTAAAGACTGATTTAAAGTTATCTCAAACACTGGACAGATCCACATACAGATCAGAAAATATATGGTCAAAAACGGAATTTGTGTTATATCTGTATTAAAATAATTAACATATAAATGTGACCACATCTTTTGTGTGCGTCACAAGTATTTCAGAGTGGAATCACATTCCTGACACTAACATGATAATTAAGACTTACTGGAACAAGGATTAAAAGAAATCTACTCTGGAGTTGGTTCATGTTAGCTCACGGTGTTACCAGGTAGCAGGTGTAAACTGAACTGGTGAAGACATGATTTGAGCAATTCTTGACAAACTACCACTACTACATAGTTGGTAACACTTGTTTTCTACATTCTGTTGTCATCCTCAGTGAAAAACATATTTTATTATCATCCAGGAGCTACAGAAGACATCACTGCAGCACATGGACTGAACATCAGGTGGGTTTGGTCAGATATTCATCAGAGTATTGATATTTCTGTCCACTGTTAGAAATGAGACCAATTACGTCATCCTTTGGTGTGACATCATTTAAGTGTTGATATGAAAACATTCATACATTTATATTATTTGACTTCTTAAATAATCTAAACCTGAAGCCGTAACATTGGACTGAAGACTCACTAAAGCAGCTCACTAAATGTGACTGGCTACTATTCAATGAGGTCTGAAAGGAAACACGAGTCCCAAACACCGACGGGTAAAAGCTGGACGTTGACGTTGTTCTACTGGAGTTGTAGGCCGACTACAGATGGGACTGGATTTTACTAGAAAATGAAATAGTTTGAGGTCTTATCTCCACTGAATGTATTTTATTATTGACTTTTATCAATGAATTTGATCAACTCAATTAATTAATTTGACAAAAAATGTAATTGTTCAGGTTTCAATCAAGTCTAGCATTTCCACATTTCTATGGAAGAACAAACCTCCATGTATTTGTTTAGAAACACTTAAAAAACAAAAACAAAGATCATGGTGGATTAGAACTACAAAATCTTTTTCATGACTTCCTTACCAACAGACTGCAATATGTCTTAAAATGGATCAAACCCAATCCACTGGACCCAGGGCCGGATCTAAGATTTTTCTCACTCAGGGGCCACAAAGGGGCCACATTTTACACAGAGAGGCCAAGTATATGTCCAACATCTATGCACATTTGCTAATTCAGTAAGATCTATATACTTTTCATTCCTTGTTTGCCATTGGCTCTACAGCTTTGGGAAAAGACACACATAATTAGATGTATTTTGCAAATTGAGCCTTGTTCAAGCATATGGAGTGCAACAAAAAAGCTATTCAAATGAAAATTCTTCATTTTCATATTCTCAGAATCCTGAGAATAAAGTCAGAATTCTGAAATAATTCAGACTTTATTCTTAAAATTCTGATTATATTCTTAGAATGTATGCATTATCATTAATGACATGCTGAATTCAAGCCCGGCCTCCCATCTCTGCCACGTTCATGTCACATCGGAATTACCAATTCTCCTTTTCTCATTGTCAAAGATTCTCATTGACATCCAATTTGCATCAGAAGTCATGAACATGGGAATCCTTCCCACTGTAAGCTTCTGTCCCACCTGACTTAAACGCAGCATCACTATAGTTACTAGATGTGTTTGTGGCTCCACCAAAAAAACAAGTGACAGGACAGGGGCACTTCAGGGGCCAATCAGATTTCAGCTGCCCATGAGTGGACCACTCAGAACAAACATTCTGTGATGAAATCCAAATCTCAGACCTGCCATTCATCAGCCCCACTATCAAATGATATAGCTGCTTTAAAAGCATTAGTATAAGCACCTCCCTGATAGCCTGGTGGGAATTTCTTAAAATAACTCGGTCTTCACTTATCCCCTGCAGACTCACGCCAATCTGGAACAATCCTGCAAAATAAAAAATTACTGAATTTCTTTTTTTTTTCTTGAACAATATTTTTATTAATTTCTTTATTTAAACACCCCTCCCTTTTTTTATAATTATGATTTCTTCTCGTACTTTTCATTATCAGTGCTTTCAGTGGTAAAAGCAGTGATAATGTAAACGTTGTAAAGCACTTTACAAATGTGCTTTATGAATAAATTTTGACTTGAGTTGACAAAGACATTTCTTGAATATCTACAACTCAAATCCATAATCCAGGCGTGAGTCGGACAGTCTTCTCCTGTCTTTCCACTGTACACGCGGAGTCCACGTGGAGTGGGCTCGGCGTGGGCTCGGCGTGGACTAAGAGTGGACTCGGCGTGGGCTAAGCGTGGACTCGGCATGGGCTAAGCGTGGACTCGGCATGGGCTCCGCGTGGACTCGACTCGGCGTGGACTCGGCGTGGACTAAGCGTGGACTCGGCATGGGCTCCGCTTGGACTCGGCTCGGCGTGGACTCGGCGTGGACTAAGCGTGGACTCGGCATGGGCTCCGCGTGGACTCGGCTCGGCGTGGACTCGGCATGGGCTCCGCGTGGACTCGGCTCGGCGTGGACTCGGCATGGGCTCCGCGTGGACTCGGCTCGGCGTGGACTAAGCGTGGACTCGGCATGGGCTCCGCGTGGACTCGGCTCGGCGTGGACTCGGCATGGGCTCCGCGTGGACTCGGCTCGGCGTGGACTCGGCATGGGCTAAGAGTGGACTCGGCGTGGGCTAAGCGTGGACTCGGCGTGGGCTAAGCGTGGACTCGGCATGGGCTCCGCGTGGACTCGACTCGGCGTGGACTCGGCGTGGACTAAGCGTGGACTCGGCATGGGCTCCGCGTGGACTCGGCTCGGCGTGGACTCGGCATGGGCTAAGCGTGGACTCGGCGTGGGCTCGGAGTGGACTCGGAGCCCACATCTCCCTGGTGATCAACTCATGGTGAAGGTCTTACTACCGCCATGGCCCTTGGTGTAAGCGAACTTGGTTAGGAGTCCTAGGAACATGGAAAATCAAAACCTCCTCTTATCCACTTTTCACTGAGAGAATTAGTGTTGTCATCTATCAATGTGAATTTGACTAAATGGGTGAATGCCTTTTAAAAAATACTGATACATCATTGCCGCCTAAAATCTGTAATGAAGTACACACACTAGACAATAATTTGAGGGGTAGAAAATGAGCCTGTACTTTTTAACTGGTTTAGTCGGTGCTTTGGCCTTGAAAGGCTTCTTTCGTTTGTCCTTTGAGACAGGCGGGTATCCAGGTGTTCCTCTGAGCCCATCTGTTGGTGAATAAGACATGGAAAGATTATTTTCAAATTAGTAATATACAGTCATTAGTCTGAATGTCAAAATGTGACAGGTAAGAATCCAACATGATTACAACACATGGAAAATATTAAAAACAGTTTCTCCAGCTGCTAACAGTTCCAGGAACCAGTACTAGAAAGGTTCTACAGTTTACGGTACTCAATGCTAGCTACTGTAGTAGCACAGCTCACCTATGACCTCTGCAGGGTTGGCCGCTGGCCGTTCACCTGGCCGTGCCACTTTCACCTGTTTGGCAATCTTTGCCAACATCATCACCCCCTGTAACACATACAGTGGAGAACTATAAGAAATACACTTTTCCTCATGACCTTAAAGCCACAGAAGGGATCCAAATTCAAAAACTGATGATTTGAAACTCAGCTTTGAACTGGCTTTCAAAGTGTCAACAGTAATCTGAAGGAAATCCATACATGTGGTGGACAGAACCAGTGACAGTGGACTATTGAATTCCAGCAAAATACATGGCCTACCTTCGTTTGAGTGTATTGACCAGCGGCTGGGTTTACACACACAATCATTCTGATTTTGCCTTCTCCCTCAAAATAGCCTTTTAACGTTTTCGTGAGGGTACAGTCCCTGAATGGAACAATCTGCAAGGAAATACTGGAATGTTAGCAATGATAAAAAAGAATATTTACAATATTACTATACTCTACATAAAACAGATGAACAGCTAAATATGATGAACACTGTAAAATACCAACCTGCTTCTTGTTTCCATTCACTTGGTTCTTACGCATGGTTCTAATACAGTTGTTCAGTCCCAACAGGTCCTTGTTAATACAACCTGTAAATGAGACATGAGTAGAGACGTTCTGCTTATGAACAAACTGAAAACGGATACACAGAAATGTCTCCGGTTGACTTAAGAGAGAAAGAAACCCACTGACCTGCTTCAAGGGCTCGCTTTCCCACTGCTTTGGCTTTTTTCACATTCTCAACTCCTGCCAGGTCAACCAGACAGAGCTGGCTCACATCCACCTTCTTATTGTGCTGCAAAAATAAAATATCACACTGTTAGTATCACTCAACAGCCACTGTCATTCTTTGAATAAACATTTCACCATAAAGAACGAACAATGTGTTGCAATATGTCACACTACAGGTGAACGTCACCTGAGAACGTAGAGATTCACGGAGCAGCTTCACAGTGAACAAAGCGTGGGAGCGACTGGAAGTGCTGTTGAGATCATGCTTCGCTGTCCTCCTTTCTTTTTGTGCTAGAGACAGAGTGGAGCATCATTAATACGATGTGAAACAGTTATAACATGGGTAACAATGAAGGCCTTATCTTTTCTTATAAAGTCAACACAATTAGGCCTTTGTCTAATTATTTCTGTTGATTTGATTGCTCAACTGAATATGAAAGCTGGCGGTAGCCACAGGAAGCTAACCTAAAACGTCCTGCTGCATATCAAATAAGGAATAAAAAACTTTTCTTTTCTCTTCAATGTTTAGTCTGAATAAAAATACATTTTAAATATTTAAAACTTTGCAAAACTACATATTCATTCTGCATATAAGGGAATACAATGACAAAAAATATAATACCCTTGTATTCAGAACAAACAGAGAGTTATCACCACTCACCCGTATTAAAGACTGCCATAGCTTCCTCTCGTGTTTTGACTTCTATTTGTATGCAGTTGGCCATACTCTTGAGAGGTTTTAGAACTTCATAGACTTTGGCTTTCCTGAAACAAGGTTATGAAGAGACAATTTAACACAATGTGTGGCTTTAGTCAGACAAGCAGCCAAAATCTCCAATGAAAAATGCTTGATGTCAGTGTAAATGTTAAATAAATCCAATCTGTGGCGACAAATACATTCAGGAGTACAGACATATGACCACTGGGTTAGCCCAAGTCCTTCAAGGACGTTACTGGTCTCTACAGCAACAGTAAAAGAGGGGAACCAATCCATGAAGATGACAGCCACCAACATGACTAGCAAGATACACCTATGCTATTTACAGGGCTTTGGATGAATGGGATGGAAATGCACTAATGGCCTATACAACATCAGCTACAGCCAAAGTCCAAGTATTCATTGTACCACAGATAACCTGGTTTCAAACAGGCCTCGTGATTCAGAAAACATACACTGACACCTAATCCTGTCTCTTACTCATTTAGAAGTGAAGCGTTCAGGAGATCGTACATGAAGTTCTTGTAAATCTCAACGTAGGACACAATCACACGGTAACGGTAATGTTCATCCACGAGCTTATCGTCAGTTACCTGATGAAGATTGAAAGCATTTTAAAATAATTGTCCCCCCCCTCCAACTCCAACAGTGTACAGTATTTGTTAGAGATCAAGTAGACAAAATATTAATGAAGGTTTTACCTTGTCTTTGTTCTCAGGTGGTTTGATGCTGTTGAACAGCATCTCAAGAGAACGTGGGATGATTCCTTGTTTGTCTCCATCTTTTCCATCTGTTCCATTCAGGGTGTAGGTCTTTCCACTGCCCGTAACACCATATGCAAACAGCAGACCTATAAACATGGAAAATAACCACTTTATATCCACTTTTCACTGAGACAATTGTCAGTAATTCATTATATGCTGCTAAAATAAATCAATTCCTCTCTGATAAACTTGATAGTTGCTGAATTAAAACTTTTGGCTTGTGGCTAAAGCAGAAGCCCTGGGCTTTTCCTGCTCTAAACTATCCTTAAATATCTGCCTGTAAAAATCAGTCAACCCCTAATAACGTTATCAAAACTTATCATCACTTGATCAACTAATACTTCCTACACTAGAGTGGATAAATGGTACATTTTATGGCTCAGAAAACTCACCACTCTTCTGCTGAATGAGGTCCTCTACAAGTGGTTTGGCCACATCCTCAAACACTTCCTCTTGACTTGCAGAACCATCAAACACTCTTGAACAGGAGTACTGCACATAAAGAGAACACAAAGTAAAACATAGAGTCCGTATAAATAGCATGAAAGGGAAACAGACAAGCAGAGTCATAATTAGTATCCTGTATAACCTGTTAGTGTCAGAAAGTCCGAGGTCTCTACTGAACCAGTTACAGTTACAGTTCATGCGCTGTGACGTCAGTCGGATCGTTCAGGGGATAAAAACTAGAGGGACACTCATCTGCAGTGAAGCCAACTTAGCAATTTTGTTGCCAGATTTAGCAACTTTTCTGAGTACCCTAGCAATTTCTTCTTCTAAAAGCACTTAGCAACACATTTAGCTACTTTTAAAATTTATTTGGAAACTTTTAGCAACTTTTCAAAGGTGACTCAAACGCTAAAACCCACGCATTTTCCCTCTAAATGACACAAAAACGATTTTCTCACTTAGTCACAACACACTTAGTCTGCCTGACTGCCACATTGTGAGTGACGTCAGCAGTAGTGACGTCTCAGCTCAATAGCGAGGCACAATTGTTCAATAATCACACCCCTTGTTAGTTTGATACCCTGTTGTTGTTATCATGTTAGCTCGCTAGCAATAAGCCACATAAAACAGGCAACTACAATTGTTCATGTGTGGTTTTACTATGTAATGAGAAAAATATGAATAAAACAAAGCTATAATGTGTTCTGTTTAAAAATAAAAATATCTGATCATAAAAATGTGTTGTGTTTATATTACTTTTGCAAAGACAAATGTGTGATATTGAGCAAACAAATCTAAATTTACAAATTTCTAATATTTTTAGCCGAGATGGCCATTCAATTGGAGTAATGTCATTGTGTAATCGTTTTAAATCATTACGTCATCAAGCAATGACATCACAACGTCATTTGGCAACTTTTAGCAACAAATAGACCTGCCTGTAGCAACTTCCCCTGAAAATTAGTTGGCAACAAGGTCACATGTCACCAAAGACATCAAGGTCACGAAGACAGGGCATATCCTGTGCTCGCCACAGTAGGTTCCTAAAATCACTTGGCAGAGGTATGCCCTCTCCAAATGGAACATCATCCTGAACAAGCCTATCTTTTCTGTTTCCCCAATTGTTTAGATAATAGCGAAGAAGAATAGAATAGCAATAGGCTGCAACACACTAACCTTTGTGGTTTGCCGATTGCCGTTAGGAGCTTTAGGCTGAGTCATCTGAACAGTGGTGGTGTTCAAGATCTCCAAACATTGTTCATCTGTTGAATTATGTGCATATACACGACAGTATACCTATAAACAGTACATGAAATACAGATCATTTAATACATAGATACACACGCACGCATATATATATATATATATATATATATATATATATATATATATATATATGCCATATGGCATATATATACAGCAACACTATGGAGCTCAGTTTTGATATCCAAGTCTGTCAATATATTGAACAGCAGAGAAAGAGGACATAAATAAACTAGTTGTTTTTTCACTCCAGCTGTTGTCATGTTTCAGTTTGAGAAATAAATAGTTCACTTACTTCAACTGGATCTGTCTGTGTTCCATTTACAGGTTGGGAAGTGCCTGAGAAGTGAGAGAAGTCCATGAGAAGTCCATGAGAAGTCCCTCTACTGTAAGAGATAAAGCAACAGAATCCATGTCATCTAAGACACAACACTAAATTAAAGCTACAAGCAGCATTAATGACGAAGGTAACAGAATGGTCATCTCATGCTCTGTCTGGGAAGAAGGCATAACTTTTCCTGTTAGCTAGCTGCACTGGTCATATTTTTCCTAACAATAAAACACGCAACTCAATGAAAATGTGTCAAACTTAATGTAAGAAAAATATAAATCTAAACAAATAAAGCCAGCTAAGCATTTACGTGTCTTTTACATTAATTGTCCACAGAAATCCTCTGTTTCTTTGACAATTACTCATAATCCTTCACTATTTCTATCACAGCCCTTCTATATACAGCCTGTTCACTCCCTATTCATTCCATTGTACCGAAATCGGCTGCAATTCGCCTGGAGGGCGCTCTAGAGGGAGTCCTAAATGAATGGGAGTGAATGGAGCTAAACGGTAAAACTAATTATATCACATTCTTAGAGTATCTTTTTCTACTCAATGCAAGCACTGACTTATAACAGCAGGTGACTTAGTTGTCACATTTAGTTGGATTTTACATGACATGCTGGGCAAACATGTTAACATACTTCATTTTCACAGTAGCTGTTGACAGTAGTAAAATATTGTCTCTTCAAGTTGTTTGATTCTATTTGAGCTAACGTGCCTTAGACAGCTCGTGTTGGCCATTATTAGTTAGGGTCAAGATGACATCACTACAAAAAACAGCTTTGATGTGCGCTCGAACATTCCTGGTATAATAAGCTAACATCAATACTAAAGTAGAATTGAACATTATTGACCAGGAGATCAAAGCGACAGTCAATGGGCAACTCTGCAAACACGATAGAGGAGCAGGCAACTGACCTCAGAGACCAAGGCGGACCCAGCAGTAAAGGTAAATGAACCTGAACGTTTGTGCTCAAATCAAAAATGGAAAAAACAGATAACAAGCACAAACATTCCATTTTGTTTATTTACATCGAAGACAAGTAACATGATCCGGAATTGACTTGTTTGTTTCCAATGTAAAAAAACAAAATGGAATGTTTGTGCTTATTATCTGTTTTTTTCCATTTTTGATTTGAGCACAAAATGAAAAAACGGATAAGTTGTTATCCATAAGTTGTAAACGAGTTGTTTTCCATTTTTTCATTTTGGTTTTGGAGACGAATATTGAAAACAGAAGCTTTTTTCTTCTTTTTTTTGCTTTTATAATATTGGTTTTATTTTGAAAATCGAATGAACGACTGATACTGACCTCAGGACTTTGTCATCAGTTAGGTTGTTGGATAAGTTGTTAGTGGAGATAAACTTTATTTGCAGTATTGGATAATGTCAGCTGAGAATTTTTACAAGTGTTCCCTTGCCACCCTTCCCTTGGGCGTGTGGTTCACCCGCGGGCCACGTGACCTTGGGTCCTTCGCTGTTGGGGGGCGCCGTGGTGGTTTGGGTCCTTCTCTGCCTACTGCTGGGGGTCGGCGTAGTGTTGTAACGACCCCCCACTTCAAACCACATCCAGTGACAATCTCTCATACACACACACACATTAATGTGAACAAGGTTATATACACAGTTATGGTTATAATGTTGATGCTATTGTACATATATCTCTGCTGTTGTTGTTTTTGTTGTTGTTTGTTTTGCTGTTATTGTGGTTGTCTCCCTTGTCTCCCCAACCCCTTGCTGTTTCTGTTTCTCCCTTTCTTTCCACTGTCTCCACAACAGGAGGAGTATGATAGACTCCTCCTTTGCATAGCAAAATCTGTCTGGCACTGTAAGGCACCCAGATCCTCATACTGCATGCCGAGGTTGCAGTTTAAAATACAAGTAGTTTTTTGTTGGTTTATTGCTGGTTTTATTTTGAAAACACAAGAACGAATGATACACGCCAGTAATCCTGTGATCCGTTTTTTCCCCATTTTTGATCTTAGCACAAAATTTCACTTTGGTTTTGGAATCGAATTTTGAACAAACAAGTGTTTTTTTTTGTTTTTGTATTTTTGTTTCTATTTTGAAAATTGAATGAACGAATGATACACGGATTCAAACTCCATGTGTTCTATTCATGCTGTATCCTTCCTGTCACATTTGTAGACTAAAGTTTTACTAATTTGAAAATAAACTTTTCCATGTCTTATTCACCAACAGATGAGCTCAGAGAAAGCTCTGAACACCTGCCTTACTTAACGGACGAACGACTAAACATGATGTTTTCTGACTTGATGAACTACCTGGAGTCTGTAGTACAGGATGAAGAGAATTTGTGGGATGAAGAGAATTTGTGGTACAGGCTCATTTTCTACCCCTCAAATAATTGTCTAGTGTTTGTACTTCATTACAGATTTTAGCAATCACGTATCAGTATTTTTTAAAAGACACTCACCCATTTAGTCAAACTAATCATCTACATGTCAGCCCTGCACACAGTTATCAGGGGCGCCCCAGAATTTTTTCATAGGGGTGGCCAGAGAGGGCCGCTGAAATTCTTGGGGCAGCACAACAAAACCAAAAGCTGTTACTGAATTTCAGGAATTCTCTCCTGCTGTTGTGGTATACAGACTAGTAAAGTGAAACTATGTCAATGTGAGAGATGAGCAATTCTGATATCCTATGGTTTCTAATGTGACAGATAGTGTAATGCTACACTTTACAAGAAATACCGGTTACCTATTTTTCAACTTTTATTAAATTTTTTCCCCATTATGTTAACATTGACAGTTATTCAGATTGATAGAACACTAATTCTCTCAGTTAAAGTGGATAAGAAGAGGTTTTGATTTTGCATGTTCATTGCTCCTGACAGCGTCATTCTGAACAAGTTGACGTCTAACTCATTTCGTGTGGAGACAGTTGATAAAGGCCGCTTTTGTGATTTGTTCGAATGTAATGATTGGACAAAAAACGAAGTGGTGATGAAGATCTTCAAGGACACTTATAAAAAGGAGGACATAGAGAGAGAGGTAGATTTTTGGACTCCATCCCATTCTTTTGACACACAGTACCTTCCCTTTATTTGATTTTAACCACATGTGTCTGTGTAATATCTCTCTTTCTCACCAGGTGTCCATGTTACAGGAGATTTTTTGCAGGAATCCGTTCAGCAAATTCTATGTCAAATTTCTTAAGCAGTGTGAGCACAATGGAAGGACCTGTCTCGTATTTGAGAAGCTGGCAAAGAGCTTAAAGTCAGTGATGGAAAGACCTCAGCTGTACCTATACCACATTAGATGCATTGCAGTGCAGGTTTGTATTATTACCTCCGACAAGGAGCTGATGTTTTCACTGACATTTGTCTGTCTGTCTGTCTGTCTGTTAGCAGGATTACACAAAAACTACCTGACAGATTTTGATGAAACTTGGTGGGAAGGTTGGGGGGGTGTGGCAGGAAGAACACATTAAGATTTGGAGTGGATCTGGATAAAGGGGCAGATCCATGATTTTTTTTCTTTTTTCTTGCAAGATGGGGCTTTTTTTAATAATTTCCATCTATGATGTCTTTGTGACGTGATTATGGAGAAAGTGAGGCCCGGTTTGCAATGCAAGTCTTGTTAAAAACAGAAAAGCTTTTCTTTTGCATTTTAAAAAGGTTCCATGTTTATATGACAGTGGTGTGAAATCAGTCATCATTTACACGAATCTGCAAAAATGGCTGAAATGTGTTCTATGCAAGCCAGACCAGTAGTTGGCTGTGTAACCTTTCAAATCAACACCCCAGAATGTCAGCATGGCTATTAGGCTGGACATGTAATATCCATGCAGCGCTGCCATGTCATCAGAGTTTTCATTGGAATTGTGTTTTTCCCGTTTACACAGTGACGACATTTCAAAAGATTACACTCTCAAACCTGTTTTCAAAAGTTTGTATTTTCAGTCCACCAAAAAGCTGTTATGTATCTCAACAGCCAAACCGCAACTACAGTTTACCTTTATATGCAAGACCAATTTTCATATAAATGGCACTAAGCTGCCTTGGTGGAGGTTTGCATTCTATTGTGTGCCCTTCTACTTTGAACCAATGTATTGTTCTATGTACTGTATCTGCTGCTCATCGATGAAAACACTAACCTGAACCCTAATCCATCAGCAAATGGAAAACTGAATCCCAAACATGTCCCATCTTGTTTGTTCCTGCAGCTGTTCCTGGCTTTGGATGAACTCAAGGCTGATAATATCCTGCATGCTGACATCAATCCGGGAAATATTATGTTTGCCAAAAGTGAAGGTCTCTGGGTAAAATTAATAGACTTTGGCATGGCCATTAAAGCTTCAGATGCCCAGCCTGGAATGGAACTTCAGACACTTGAGTACAGGTATTTTTGCCCTGCCACACTCGTCCATTAGTCTAAGACAGCTTATATCATTTTAAACATCCACGTTGTTGTCTTGATCTTCATAGCTTGCCACCCATTTCTCATCTTTGGCTCTTGTCTTTTTCCCTCCTCAGGGCTCCAGAAATTTTTCTTGGCCTGCCCTTCACTGAGGCCATCGATATGTGGGGAGTCGGCTGCACCCTGGCCTCCCTCTACCTGGGTCGCAACCTCTTCTCTGCTTCCTCTGAGGAGCAGATGGTAGGTCAACTACTTCAGATTAATGCACACAGCAAAGTGGGGACTTTTCTGCCAAATGTTAAATGATGTGACTCTTTATCTTTTATCTGCAGGTAGAGCGCATTGTTGAGCTGCTGGGTCAGCCTGAGGACCACCTGCTCCGTTCTGGCAAATATACCCAGCGTTATTTCATGGAAGATGAAGCTGCTGATGGTCCGACATGGAGGCTAAGGGTTGAGTAACCATGTTCTCCTTTGTTTGAATTGATTGTTTAATTTAAACTCTTTTAAAATGGCTCGCATACATATTTTGTCTCTTTAGAATCCAGGAAAGCAGAATGACTCCACTGACCAGCTCAGCTGTCTGGAAGACATTTTAGAGGTAAGCACTTTCTGTTGTATCAGTTAAGAATGGAACAGCAGGAAGGGACTGGGCTAACGGAACTGAATCTGTTTCCAAATCCAGGTGCGTCGAATGTTTACATATGCTGAAATTGAGGACTGTATACTTTTTGTGGACCTACTGAAACAGATGCTGCATGTCGACGGGAATCAGAGAATCTCTGCCCGTCAAGCTCTGAAGCATCCATTCATCACAATGGACCACCTGATCAATCGCTTTGACACCAGTGATTAGTAAGTGACTGTGTGTCTGCTAGTGGACATCACATATTGTTGGATGGACTGATGACTTAATTGATTGATTGATTGATTGATTGATTCACTTAACTGATTGTCATACTTATTCCAGTTATTGCGTATCCCAAGATATCCTGGAGGAATGCCAAGTGTTGTCAGAATACTTAAAGGACAAATCAGCAAATTGGACACTTTTCCAAGAGTTCCCTGGTATGTTCTATGTATAGCAAAATATACAGTAGTACCCAACTTTATATTTGGAATATTAATCTCAATAATCTATTGATTATTCAGTTAATATCAGTAATGAGTCCAATGTCTAAAACTCGAAAGTTCTCATCCACATTGACCTTAGTTTCTCAGTTGACTTGTTAAAAAAAGTTAAGTATAAAAATAGCGTTTTAATGATGAGGTAAATTAGGTGCAAGAGCTTCGATTAAAACAGAATAAAAATAAAACAAAAGAGGGAGAAAAACACGAGGCCTGGGATAGGAGAGGGCCTGAGTGAGGGGGCAGGGCGGAAGAGCTGCCGTGGCTAGATAGACAGAGTGAAAAGAGCAAAGAACCAAGACAAAGGAATTCACCCCAATTAATATATAAACCTCTGGGGGTGTTGGAATGTAGAGGCGGAGACAGTTTCTTCGCCTTTCATCCTCCCTTTATTTTCTTAAGAGATAAGGACTTTACTTAGTTGGAATTAGTTAATTTGACGTGTATTTTATGAACACACAACATCCCTTAACATCTTCCATCATGGCCCACAAGCAACATAACAGTGATATAAGGGTATTGCAAGATTTTATATGGAGAAACACTTAATGACTTTAAAACAAGAGTTTAACCATATCTTAAAATGGTGGCACACAAAAATATATAATCTGAGGGATTAATACTTTTGACTACTATAGCCAATACTTATAAATAACACCTACTCGATTAAAGTGAAGTTAGTACCCAGAATGATAACCTTTCTAACTTTAAATTGAACATAGACAGACACAGTCAGTAGGAGTCCTGAACCTGTAGAGGGCACTGTGGTACCGTGGTAAAAAAACAAACTGTCTATATAAGGCCCTGACCTTCGGTTGTGATAGTATTACAACAGATAATATCGACACTATACACATCAGAAAAAAACATGTACATCATGTGAATCTTCTCAAGAATATCAATAGCATAATTATACAGCAATAAAATGAAATAGCAATAAAATTGCATGTAGTTTAGTTGTCAAACATATCCTTAGAACAGACAAAGCACACATGTAAGCACTGGAATGTCAATAAGTCTTGGCCTCTTCTCTTCTCAAGGGAGGAGAAGTGAAACACCCTCGTTAAACAGATAAGGCTGGAGACATACAGGCTTAGAAAGTGTCTTTTGACCTAAGTTATGCAGAGTGTGCGGGTAGATGTTGGGTTCATAGGCATGTCCCTTGCTATATTTATTACAGTGAGACCCTTTATCTCACCCTGGAAAAATGGGAGATCCTACGGTTGCTTCTTTGGATGAAACAAGCTATAGGCCTGTTCTCCCTACATATGTCAGAGCTTTAGGCTACCCTCTGCTGCCAATATGAAATTTTGAAAAATATTGGAAATATTGTTTAAAATATAGAAGTTACTCAAACCAGTCTTGGTTATTTTATCGCAACCATTTTAAATATCTTTTCAATCCACTTATCTAAATGAATGGAAAAGGTCAGAAAATCATCAGTATTTAATACATTCTTGTTCCTGTGGTCTTAAAATGACATGTTAAAACTGAAACACAAGAACATTATTCATGTTTCTGCTGTGTTTTAGTTCATCTTGTGTTGATTCAAAGACAGACTGAATACACAGACTTCACGTTTTTCATCTCCATGTTCACCGTCTTTCCTCACAGTTGTAACATCAAAAATTTGGGACCAGGATGGTAGAATTATATTGTACGGCAGCTCTTCTAGCTACTGTGTCCTGGGGAGGATTGATGGAGGCACGTGTGGTATTATGGTCAGGTGCCAAAACAGGACAACAGAAGAGGAAGTGGCAGTGAAGATCCCCGCCATACGTGATAACCCAGAGTTCACACAGAGAGAGGTAGATCTTTTGACTCCATCTGATTCTTATGACACTTATGTATACTAAACCACATTTTGTACTATTTACTGTGTCATGTCTCTCTTTCCTACTCAGCTGTCCATTTTAGAAGAGATTAGTGCCAGCAATTACATGATCAGTTTACTTGGGCAGTGTGAGTACCATGGACGGACCTGTCTCGTATTTGAGATGCTGGACAGAAGCCTCAAGGATGAAGTAGAGAAACATGGGAAACTGACTCTGCGCTCTATTAGGCCTATTGCAAAGCAGGTTTGTATAATTTTAATATGCAACCAATGTATTGTTCAATGTACTGTATCTGCTGCTCATCAATGAAGATCCTAACCACATCTGCAAATGGAAAACTGAATCCCAAACTTGTCCCATCTTCTTTGTTCCTGCAGCTGTTCCTGGCTTTGGATGAACTCAAGGCTCTTAATATCATGCATAAAGACCTCCATCTGGGAAATATCATGTTTGTCAATAGGCAGGACCAGCCCCACAGGATAAAATTAATAGACTTTGGCGAGGCCATTAAAGCTCAGGATGCCCCACCTGGAATGGAATTGCCGAGAATTCAGGACACGTGTTTATATGCTCCCAGTGTTATTATAGACTTCTGTTGGTACTCAGATGAGGACGTCGATGAAGACGTCGATGAAGACGTAGATGAGGATGTCCATGAGGACTTGGATGAGGACGTCGATGAGGATGTCGATGAGGACGTCGATGAAGACATCGATGAGGACGTCGATGAGGACGTCGATGGAGACGTCGATGAAGACGTCGATGAGGATGTCCATGAGGACGTCCATGAGGACTTGGATGAGGACGTCGATGAGGATGTCCATGAGGACGTCCATGAGGACTTGGATGAGGACTTCGATGAGGACGTCGATGAAGACGTCGATGAAGACGTCGATGAGGATGTCCATGAGGACGTCCATGAGGACTTGGATGAGGATGTCGATGAGGACGTCGATGAAGACATCGATGAGGACGTCGATGAAGACGTCCATGAGGATGTCCATGAGGACGTCCATGAGGACTTGGATGAGGATGTCGATGAGGACGTCGATGAAGACGTCGATGAGGACGTCGATGAAGACGTCGATGAGGATGTCCATGAGGAGTTCTTCAATGAGGCCTTCGATTTGTGGTTTGTCAGCCGCAGCCTGGCCTCCATCTACATGGGTTACGAACTTGTCTATCCTTACAATAAGGATCATATTGAAACTCATCTACTTAAGAAAAATGTACACAGCCAAGTGGGGACACATGTAAGCACTTTCTGTTATATCAGTTAAGAATGAAACAGCACTTGTTAATTACCCGTCTCTTAAAGGAAGGGACTGCATTAACTTATCTGAATCTGTTTCCAGGTCCAGGTGAATTCAACAGACAGGGATGCTGAATTTGAGGACCTGCTGGCTTTTGTGGACCTACTGAAACAGCTGCTGTCTGATGATAGGAAACAGGCAATCTCTGCCCGTCAAGCTCTGCAGCACCCATTCATCACAATGGACCACCTGATCAATCGCTTTGAGACCAGTGATTAGTAAGTGACTGTGTGTCTGCTAGTGGACATCACATATTGTTGAATGGATTAATGGCTTTATTGATCAACTGATTGATTGACTAACTGATTGTCATACTTATTCCAGTCTGGCTGCGTCCCAAGCTATCATGAATGAGTGCCCAGTATTTTCAACAGACACAGTGAAGAGCTCCTCAGGTTGCCCACCGTACCAAAAGTCCTCTGGTAGGTTTTATGTCAGAGCCATAACCTCTGCTGCTAATGACGATCCTCCAGCCACCAGGTATTTTGATGAACTTAAAGTCTCTCTCTTCTGTAATGGTGTTCTCATTACAGGGTCACCCGATAGAGTTCCTGTCACCTCTTCTGAAGGAGCTAAACCAACAGACTTCTCTCCTGATGTCTCAGCCTCGTCTGGTGGCCCCAGAAAATTACTGAAGAGGATTCACAGATTCTTTGGTCGAGTCAAGAAGTCTCATGGAAAAATACCTCCCATGTCAGCTGCCTATTACTGTGATGGAGTACAATCTCCTATCTCAAGAGACGAAGATCCAGAAGTCTGCTTATCTGGTGGAGGACTACGTCAATGCTTCAATGATGAAGATTTACCTGCGAGGTCTTCTGAAGGAGCTAAACCAACAGACTTCACGTCTGATGTCTCAACTTTGTCTGGTGGCCCCAGAAAATTGCTGAAGAGGATTCACAGATTCTTTCGTAGAGTCAAGAAGTCTCATGGAAAAATACCTCCCATGTCAGCTGCCTATTACTGCGATGGAGTACAATCTCCTATCTCAACAGATGAAGATCCAGAAGTCTGCTTATCTGGTGGAGGACTACGTCAATGCTTCAATGATGAAGATTTAACTGCCAGGTCTTCTGAGGGAGCTAAACCAACAGACTTCTCTCCTGATGTCTCAGCCTCGTCTGGTGGCCCCAGAAAATTGCTGAAGAGGATTCACAGATTCTTTGGTCGAGTCAAGAAGTCTCATGGAAAAATACCTCCCATGTCAGCTGCCTATTACTGTGATGGAGTACAATCTCCTATCTCAAGAGACGAAGATCCAGAAGTCTGCTTATCTGGTGGAGGACTACGTCAATGCTTCAATGATGAAGATTTACCTGCGAGGTCTTCTGAAGGAGCTAAACCAACAGACTTCACGTCTGATGTCTCAACTTCGTCTGGTGGCCCCAGAAAATTGCTGAAGAGGATTCACAGATTCTTTCGTAGAGTCAAGAAGTCTCATGGAAAAATACCTCCCATGTCAGCTGCCTATTACTGCGATGGAGTACAATCTCCTATCTCAACAGATGAAGATCCAGAAGTCTGCTTATCTGGTGGAGGACTACGTCAATGCTTCAATGATGAAGATTTAACTGCCAAGTCTTCTGAGGGAGCTGAACCAACAAACCTCACTTCTGATGTCTCAGCCTCGTCTGGTGGCCCCAGAAAATTACTGAAGAGGATTCACAGATTCTTTCGTCGAGTCAAGAATTCTGACAGAAAAATACTTACCGTCCCAGATGAAAATGATCCAGAGGTCTGTTCTTCTGATGGAGAAATACCTACTGTCTCAACTGTCTCGTACTGTAAAGGAGTACAATCTCCTGTCTCAGAAGACAAAGATCCAGAGGTCTGTTCTTCTGATGGAGAAATACCTACTGTCTCAACTGTCTCGTACTGTAAAGGAGTACAATCTCCTGTCTCAGAAGACAAAGATCCAGAGGCCCGTTCTTCTGATGGAGAAATACCTACCTTCTCAGATAAGACAATTCAGAAGTCTGCTTATGTGGTGGAGGACTTTGTCAATGCTTCAATGATGAAGATTTAACTTCCAGGTCTTCTGAAGGAGCTACACCAACAGACTTCACTCCTTATGTTTCAGTCTTGTCTGGTGGCCTCAGGAAATTGCTGAACAGGATCTGTAGAGTCAAGGATTACCTTTGCTGCTGCTTGCCTCCCTATGCGGAGGACTTTTAACAGAATTATGCACAATGTACATAATTTAACACAATTATACACAATGTACATAAGTCGAGCATAGTGTATATTTTCTTGATCCTGTATATTTTATGTTTTGTATATATATATATATATATATATATACCGGTCCACGTGTCCAGTCTGTGGTGGTCCCTCCGACTTCTGCTCCACGTGTCAAGTTGGGGGTGGTCCGTCCGACTTTTGCTCCACGTGTCCAGTCGGGGGTGGTCCCTCCGACTTCTGCTCCATGTGTCCAGTCGGTGGTGGTCCGTCCGACTTCTGCTCCACGTGTCCAGTTGGGGGTGGTCCGACCGACTTCTGCTCCACGTGTCCAGTTGGGGGTGGTCCGACCGACTTCTGCTCCACGTGTCCAGTCAAGTCGGAGGTGGTCACTCCGACTCCCGCTCCACGTGTCCAGTCGGTGGCGGCCCCCCGACTACTGCTCCTGTTTTCCAGTCGGTGGTGGTTCTGCTGACTAATCCTGTTCCTGTTTTCCAGTCGGGGGCAGACCTGTCGACTACTGTTCTCAAGTCGGGGGCGGACCTGCCGACTACTCCTGTTCTCCAGTCGGGGGCAGACCTGCCGGCTACTCCTGTTCTCCATTCGGGGGCGGACCTGCCGACTACTCCTTTTCTCCAATCCTAATAATTTAGTTGCTGTTTCCTTTTTTATTTTGTAGCTTTATTCCTTGCTGCCTGGCCACAAGACTGAATTTGCCTATGGACTATGTTAAGTATAATATATATTACGTATATATATATATATATATATATATATATATATATTTTAGTGTAAGCAAAAACTGGAGTCACATTCCTTGTATGTATACACATACTTGGCCAATAAAGCTCATTCTAATTCTGATTATATCGTCAGCTGTGTACTAGACTGATTGAATCTGTTGCATTTCACACAATCAAAGAAAACAGCAAGTTTTATGTTCATGATACTGTAAGAGAATTTATTTTTGTGAAAATTACCTCATTTGCTCTCAGGTTTATATGGAGAATTTAGAGTGACTGAATTACTTATTCAGCATATATATATTATATCTATCTATGTATACACTGTAAGAAAAACTTCTGTATAAAACAGAGAAAGTACTGGCAAAAAATTACCAGTACCTTTAGCGTTATGTTCACGGACATTTCCTTCAATCCTATGACAGAAAATTCCATAAATTCACAGTATGCCCTCTGTACCATTCATGGAAATTTCCTTCAATCTTGTGGGGCAAAGTTCCGTAAATTCACGGACACTTCCGTAAATCCAAAAAGTGATAATTCCATAGATTTACAGTATTTCCTCTGTACCATTTGTCGACACTTATGTAAATCCAAATACTGATCATTCTGGAATTTACATTACATCCTGTGTAGCATTCACGGACACTTCAGTACATACAGCAATGGATTATCACAGATTTGGATAATTTCTGTAAAATTTCAGCAGATCCTCAGTATAGTATTAACCAAAAATGTCTTCACCACTGAATACTCTATGAATCAAGTCTAGACACTTTCTTTGGACAGTTTCGCCAAACCTGAAAAGTAAAATTCTGTATAGTACCTTTCCGCCAAAAACAGTAATCCATCATTCCGATGAAGAAGTTTAGCAGATTAATAGCAAAACATGGCTGAATATAAACACGAAACAAGTTGTGGACGTTTTTCATAAATTCAGAAGAAGACAACACAATAGCAATTTGAAATGCATGTTCCACAAGGTTTCAGAAAAGGTCTGTCAATTTTAACAAAACTAATCTTATTAGACTTATGGAATATTAAAGTCCTCCATCTTTACAAAATACATCTTTAGTAGAGGTGTTGATAAATAACTAAACAATATAACAATATAATAAATAATAAATGTAAGTACAGTACAACTTAATGTGTTGTGGTTTTTGCAGTGCGTTTGCCCTTGTCGGCCACCGTAGTAAAGTGCTACATTATGAAAACTTTATTTGGCATGGATCTGCAACAATGCTTTCTTGTATCTTTGTCGCATACTTCCACATACCCCCAACAACATTACTCAATGCAGAACTACAACAATATAATCAAGAAAATGAAGAAAACAAGAACGAAGCAAAAGGCAGGGCTCCACGAGTGTTTGTGTGCTCTTGGTACCTCTTTCCATGTGCCTGTGTTAACAAGCCTGCAGGTTTTCATTTGACCTTAATGTTCAGTTCAGCTACACGCATTCTGAGCTTCATTGAGTTCATACAGGAACTTCAGCAGTCTTGGAGGGACGTGTCGCTGTTTTGTCAGCCTTTGACCCTCATTCAGGATTTATTCCCAGGAAAACTCTGAGAAAAACAGATAAGAATTAATCTACAAGAAATCATTCATTCCATCTGCAGTAACCATCCTGAACCAACAGACAGACACAGCACGCTAACCTGTCCTCATGATGTACCTGTTATATATGTTTTTAACAGTCCTTCTCATGTG
Organism: Chaunax sp. Z400; assembly: GCA_037577475.1. Lineage (NCBI taxonomy): Eukaryota > Metazoa > Chordata > Actinopteri > Lophiiformes > Chaunacidae > Chaunax > Chaunax sp. Z400. Next base: position 2,557,031 of record CM075198.1, read on the forward strand.
TCAGCACCATGTGGTTTTTATGTGTTTCAAATCTGTTTTAAATGTGAATTGAGTGTGTTGAGCCCTGTCAAAGAAGAATTTCTGTCACTGATGGAACAGACAATAAAGATTATCTATCTGTGGGAGAGAGTGAGGGAGAATATTTCTAAGTGTCTGATTAAGTTTGTCGTTCCAAACGTTTTCAGGTTTGTTCCTCTGAGGCTTACACGTATTACAAATTACAAGCTTTGTGTAGACTTCATTCACAGTGTTGGAAGTTATGAAATATATGCAATAGTTCTTGTTCTGTTTAAATTACTATACTTAATTAACCCAGTCTGGAAGGACAGTTTTGCTGGAAGTGATTTTGAAGAAATTCATTAGTGGTACTGACGATCTTAACATGTTGTGTTTTGACATCAGTAACTGAAAGATAGAAAGGTGTGTTTCCTATATTCAAATATTATTTAGTCATTTAAACATCATTTTCATTGTTGAATTCTGAATTTTACTTATTAATCATTTTGATTTACTTTTACTTAAGTAATCAATTGTTTTATTTTCATTTTTTTTTTATTTCTTAGACATACTGTGGTGTTTGATATTCTAGATTTCTAGTCAATAAAACCCGTCGAAACATAAGAAGCCTTCTGTGGTTTTATCAGTAAATTAGTGCACAACCAAGCACACATATCACAGTCACACGCCGGAGGTTCCGCTACGCCCCTGAGAGGTAAGCTCAGCGCATTCACACAATGGTAACACTACTGATAACTTTGAAGCAAACACACATCACATATAGGAGAGAGAAGAGTGATAGGGACCTGACCCTGGGTCAACATAGGGAGTGAGCCCAGTAAGTTTTTTATAACTGTTAAGAACTTTTAAAGGTCGGGATCCCTACATGCTTCTTGAGACGGAGGACTCCGGGACAGGCTGTGAGAAGGGCTTATTACAAAAGATATTTCTTATAGGGGTCCAAGCTCAGCTCACAGAGGCCAGTGGGTAGAATCACATAAGAGGGCCGTCTCCGCCCCTCTCCTCTTCCCACATCGGTACTCCTCAATGTTCACATGTCACCTAAAGTCGAGGACTAGGCCAGTGATAGAGGGGTTTTGGAGGAAGTAATCATTCTCAGCAAATATTCTACATCTCAATGAGAGTTCTAAAAGCACCAACGGGTTCTAGGTTCTGCGGAATATCTTTTATCAGAAGAAATTCCCATATTGAGACCACTGTACAAAAAATGTCTTAATTGTGCACCTAGAACCTGTTGGAGAAGAGTCCTAATACCTTCTTGGTCATTCACAGAAAACACCTCTATAATGTTCTCCAACTGGTGTTCGAAAAGTCTATAACATCTAAACTAGAACCAGCTCTGATTGAACCATGACATTAAAATCTAGAACATTCCTGTGACAATCTTTTAATAAGAAGCTCTAAAACCTTCACTTTGCATTTGTAACATTCGTAGCCTTCCCAGCACAGAAGGTTCTACAACTCAGTGTCAGGGTTTTATGAGTGAAAGGTGGTTCTAGTTTAAGACGTAGTCACAGATGTACAGTGGATTGAAGAACACCACTTGAAGAAAAATCTACATGCATGTGTTTGATCATCGGTACCTTCTCCACCTCAGCCTTTTTGTCACTCAGCAGTCGGTGGGTTCTCTGATACGCCTCGCTGATGAGGCTCCGAACCTCGGTGTCGATGAGGCGAGCCGTAGCTTCGCTGTACGGTTTCTCCAGAACCATCTCGCCCTGCCGGGGGAGGTCGAAGGACACCTGACCCACCTTCTCGTTCATCCCAAACTGAACGATCTGCAGCAGAACAGCCACAAGGTCAGACAGGAACAAGAAACACAACATCTTGGCCATTTTTTATCTCATCACAACAGGTTTCATTCTCTTTTTCTTCCTGCTGATGATTTCTAAAACCTACGTCAGTGTTTCAACACATCTCCATCAGTTTATCTCTAAAAACATTATTGTCTCATCTGTGTGAGTTCTGACCTGTGCATAAGCGCTCTGGGTGACCTTTCGGAGGTCGTCCTGAGCTCCGGTGGTGATTCGTCCAAAGAAGATCTCCTCTGAGACTCGACTGCCTAGAGTCATACACATCCGGTCGAGAAGCTGCTCTTTGGTGTACAAGTACTGCTCTTTAGGCAAGTATTGAGCGTACCCCAGACCCTTCCCTCGAGGGATGATGGACACCTGTACAGGTAGAAAGAACAACATGCTCTGTAACACCACATTGCAATGACTTAATATGCAAATGACTGAAGCTCAGTCAAATGTCATGTGAGCTAAAGTCATTTTAGCTTCTATCAGCTTCCAGCCCCAGGAAGCACACCAGCCTATCTTCCTACCCTGAGAACATTCTCACTGATGTCTTAGACTGGCTCTTCACTGTGCCATGATGCTTTCATGAAGCTCGTTCATTCCCCCGTTTTCCTCTGCTGGGCATCTCTCCTCCCCACTCCCAGCGATCGGTCACACCGCTGAGGCTCTGCAAGACATAGAGGTTGTGTTTCAGGGAGGATGCACAGCTTTGACTACAAATCCCATTCCTTTCTCCATTATCCATCATAGTGGTTGCGTGGTTAAAGTGTCTGCCATGAAACCAGTGGGTTGTGGCTTGATAACATGCATCTAACTCTTTTTTTGTGCTTCATGCTCAATTTACAAATGAAGCTGAAGGCTGTGCTTCACAGGCCTCGATCGCTCAGCAGTAAAAGTAGTTTAAATTATAATTATAATGAATTCATGATGTTTTTTATGATGTGGAGTGGTTGGCACTGTTGGCCAACAGCCAGAGGGTTCTGGGTTTGAACCCTGACCTTTCAGTGTAGAGTTAGCATATTTTCCTCATGTCTGCAGTACCCGAGTTCCCTCCAGCTGCTCTGACATACTCCACCTGCTTCGGATGTTATCAGCCCTTTCAATGGCCATACCCAATAATACTGCACCTGATGGAACATTTTCCGTAGCAATGGATAAAATTCGGGGATTGAGGCAGGAGCTTAGAGAGAATGCTGGCAGGGATAACTGGTCATGGGATTGGCTAGACAAAACTTTGGGAAAATGGGGATAAATTTTGTTCTGATTTGTTCCCTATCCCTAACTTCCTGGAGGACTCTGATGATGCTCCTATGGGATAAAAGATTCAGGAAAAGAGACACATGGACTCTGTGGTATCACCATATGTCATATGTTTTTGTTTTGACATTGAAATAGTTCTGTGTGTATCATTTCATTTTAATTAGCATTCAAAAATCAACATACACTAAGTAATCAAGTGTAAGCAGCTCATACTTTGCATTACCATATTACATATATACAGGTTCATCGCATGTCAGAAGGCCGTCGCTCTAACAGGAAGAGGACGATAAAGAACTTTCCCTGCAAACGAGAATGAATGCAGTCAAGCAGGGTTTTCGTCTTAATATGAAATGAACCTGTATAATTAGTTATAGTTGATTTTTTATTATTAAGTTTGTATTATGTTTTTATTTATGTTTATTACAGCAACTTAAACACAGTCTTTTTGGGAGTTTTTGCTCCCAGAGGGGGGATATGTAGGGAGTTTTACTTGTATTAACACAATGGTTCAAGAAGTTCTTGTTTGGCCTCTCAATCCTTCAATTACATGGTGTTCTAACCACAAATGAAGATATAAGATATGTTGTTGTAACCTTCTGTGGAAGATATGCAGACCAGCCATGGAGCCAGAGTGATATGTAAACCATGAGTGTGTATTGATGGGTATAAAACTACAGCAGTCGCTATTGTGTTGATCATGTCAGGTATCATGTAAGACAGACATGACAGTAAATGATCCCGTGACTGCAAGCCAAAGTCTCCTCGTCTTTCTTTGACTCTCTGCCACACCACCAATCAGATTTCAGCTGGGGCCAGCGCCCCTCTGGCCCCACCCCTGGATCCGCCCATGACTGGACCACTCAGAACAGACATTCTGTGATGAAATCCAAATCTCAGACCTGCCATTCATCAGCCCCACTATCAAATGATATAGCTGCTTTAAAAGCATTAGTATAAGCACCTCCCTGATAGCCTGGTGGGAATTTCTTAAAATAACTTGGTCTTCACTTATCCCCTGCAGAATCACGCCAATCTGGAACAATCCTGCAAAATAAAAAATTACTGAACTACGTGGGCTAAGCGTGGCCTCGGAGTGGACTCGATGTGGGCTAAGCGTGGCCCCGGCGTAGGATCGGCGTTGACTCGGCGTGGGATCGGCGTGGACTCGGCGTGGGCTAAGCGTGGACTCCGCGTGGGCTCGGAGTGGACTCGGAGTGGACTCGGAGCCCACATCTCCCTGGTGATCAACTCATGGTGAAGGTCTTACAACTGCCATGGTGGTTGTAAGAGATTTTGTCTAGGAGTCCTAGGAACATGGAAAATCAAAACCTCCTCTTATCCACTTTTCACTGAGAGAATTAGTGTTGTCATCTATCAATGTGAATTTGACTAAATGGATGAATGCCTTTTAAAAAATACTGATACATCATTGCCGCCTAAAATCTGTAATGAAGTACACACACTAGACAATAATTTGAGGGGTAGAAAATGAGCCTGTACTTTTTAACTGGTTTAGTCGGTGCTTTGGCCTTGAAAGGCTTCTTTTGTTCGTCCTTTGAGACAGGCGGGTATCCAGGTGTTCCTCTGAGCCCATCTGTTGGTGAATAAGACATGGAAAGATTATTTTCAAATTAGTAATATACAGTCATTAGTCTGAATGTCAAAATGTGACAGGTAAGAATCCAACATGATTACAACACATGGAGTTAGTACTAGGGTTGGGTACTGAGCTCAGGACTTTGTGTCATCAGTTAGGTTGTGTTGTGGTAGTGTTTGCCAATTCCATATCAACATATTTAGTTGACTAAAGCAGTGGGATTTTTGTTATGTCTGAAACCTGAGTTATTAAACCAATAGTGTGTGAACTGTGCACCATTTACAGAGGAAATTTTACAGTAAGGAAGCCCATGGTAATGAGAACTAGAGGGCCAATGCTGGTGGTTCCTCTTCTGCTTTGTTATCTATTAACTTTTGGACAGTTATTTCTATTTTTATAGTCCAAACTCTTCTGATATTCCATCAGGTTTCTTAATGTTTAGTCCAGTAATCCAGGATGAGTAAACTGAAAATATTAAAAACAGTTTCTCCAGCTGCTAACAGTTCCAGGAACCAGTGCTAAAAAGGTTCTACATTTTACGGTACTCAATGCTAGCTACTGTAGTAGCACAGCTCACCTATGACCTCTGCAGGGTTGGCCACTGGCCGTTCACCTGGCCGTGCCACTTTCACCTGTTTGGCAATCTTTGCGAACATCATCACCCCCTGTAACACATACAGTGGAGAACTATAAGAAATACACTTTTCCTCATGACCTTAAAGCCACAGAAGGGATCCAAATTCAAAAACTGATGATTTGAAACTCAGCTTTGAACTGACTTTCAAAGTGTTAACAGTAATCTGAAGGAAATCCATACATGTGGTGGACAGAACCAGTGACAGTGGACTATTGAATTCCAGCAAAATACATGGCCTACCTTCGTTTGAGTGTATTGACCAGCGGCTGGGTTTACACACACAATCATTCTGATTTTGCCTTCTCCCTCAAAGTAGCCTTTTAACGTTTTCGTGACGGTACAGTCCCTGAATGGAACAATCTGCAAGGAAATACTGGAATGTTAGCAATGATAAAAAAGAATATTTACAATATTACTATACTCTACATAAAACAGATGAACAGCTAAATATGATGAACAGACTGTAAAATACCAACCTGCTTCTTGTGTCCATTCACTTGGTTCTAACGCATGGTTCTAATACAGTTGTTCAGTCCCAACAGGTCCTTGTTAATACAACCTGTAAATGAGACATGAGTAGAGACGTTCTGCTTATGAACAAACTGAAAACGGATACACAGAAATGTCTCCGGTTGACTTAAGAGAGAAAGAAACCCACTGACCTGCTTTAAGGGCTCGCTTTCCCACTGCATTGGCTTTTTTCACATTCTCAACTCCTGCCAGGTCAACCAGACAGAGCTGGCTCACATCCACCTTCTTATTGTGCTGCAAAAATAAAATATCACACTGTTAGTATCACTCAACAGCCACTGTCATTCTTTGAATAAACATTTCACCATAAAGAACGAACAATGTGTTGCAATATGTCACACTACAGGTGAACGTCACCTGAGGATGTAGAGATTCACGGAGCAGCTTCACAGTGAACAAAGCGTGGGAGCGACTGGAAGTCTTGTTGAGATCATGCTTCTCTGTCCTCCTTTCTTGTTGTGCTAGAGACAGAGTGGAGCATCATTAATACGATGTGAAACAGTTATAACATGGGTAACAATGAAGGCCTTATCTTTTCTTATAAAGTCAACACATTTAGGCCTTTGTCTAATTATTTCTGTTGATTTGATTGCTCAACTGAATATGAAAGCTGGCGGTAGCCACAGGAAGCTAACCTAAAACGTCCTGCTGCATATCAACTCCTTATGGACTTGCTTATAAGCAATAAAACACTTTTCTTTTCTTTTCAATGTTTAGTCTGAATAAAAATACATTTTAAATATTTAAAACTTTGCAAAACTACATATTCAATCTGCATATAAGGGAATACAATGACAAAAAATATAATACCCTTGTATTCAGAACAACAGAGTTATTATCACCACTCACCCGTATTAAAGACTTTCATAGCTTCCTCTCGTGTTTTGACTTCTTTTTGTATGCAGTTGGCCATACTCTTGAGAGGTTTTAGAACTTCATAGACTTTGGCTTTCCTGAAACAAGTTTATGAAGAGACAATTTAACACAATGTGTGGCTTTAGTCAGACAAGCAGCCAAAATCTCCAATGAAAAATGCTTGATGTCAGTGTAAATGTTAAATAAATCCAATCTGTGGCGACAAATACATTCAGGAGTACAGACATATGACCACTGGGTTAGCCCAAGTCCTTCAAGGACGTTACTGGTCTCTACAGCAACAGTAAAAGTGGGGAACCAATCCATGAAGATGACAGCCACCAACATGACTAGCAAGATACACCTATGCTATTTACAGGGCTTTGGATGAATGGGATGGAAATGCACTAATGGCCTATACAACATCAGCTACAGCCAAAGTCCAAGTATTCATTGTACCACAGATAACCTGGTTTCAAACAGGCCTCGTGATTCACAAAACATACACTGACACCTGAATCTGAAGGAAATCCATACATGTGTTGGACAGAACCAGTGACAGTGGACTATTGAATTCCAGCAAAATACATGGCTTACCTTCGTTTGAGTGTATTGACCAGCGGCTGGGTTTACACACACAATCATTCTGATTTTGCCTTCTCCCTCAAAGTAGCCTTTTAATGTTTTCGTGAGGGTACAGTCCCTGAATGGAACAATCTGCAAGGAAATACTGGAATGTTAGCAATGATAAAAAAGAATATTTACAATATTAGTATACTCTACATAAAACAGATGAACAGCTAAATATGATGAACAGACTGTAAAATACCAACCTGCTTCTTGTTTCCATTCACTTGGTTCTAACGCATGGTTCTAATACAGTTGTTCAGTCCCAACAGGTCCTTGTTAATACAACCTGTAAATGAGACATGAGTAGAGACGTTCTGCTTATGAACAAACTGAACCATCCATGAAGATGACAGCCACCAACATGACTAGCAAGATACACCTATGCTATTTACAGGGCTTTGGATGAATGGGATGGAAATGCACTAATGGCCTATACAACATCAGCTACAGCCAAGGTCCAAGTATTCATTGCACCACAGATAACCTGGTTTAAAACAGGCCTCGTGATTCAGAAAACATACACTGACACCTAATCATGTCTCTTACTCATTTAGAGGTGAAGCGTTCAGGAGATCGTACATGAAGTTCTTGTAAATCTCAACGTAGGACACAATCACATGGTAACGGTAATGTTCATCCACGAGCTTAACGTCGGTTACCTGATGAAGATTGAAAGCATTTTAAAATAATTGTCCCCCCCCTCCAACTCCAACAGTGTACAGTATTTGTTAGAAATCAAGTAGACAAAATATTAATGAAGGTTTTACCTTGTCTTTGTCCTCAGGTGGTTTGATGCTGTTGAACGCCACTGGCCGTTCACCTGGCCGTGCCACTTTCACCTGTTTGGCAATCTTTGCGAACATCATCACCCCCTGTAACACATACAGTGGAGAACTATAAGAAATACACTTTTCCTCATGACCTTAAAGCCACAGAAGGGATCCAAATTCAAAAACTGATGATTTGAAACTCAGCTTTGAACTGGCTTTCAAAGTGTCAACAGTAATCTGAAGGAAATCCATACATGTGGTGGACAGAACCAGTGACAGTGGACTATTGAATTCCAGCAAAATACATGGCCTACCTTCGTTTGAGTGTATTGACCAGCGGCTGGGTTTACACACACAATCATTCTGATTTTGCCTTCTCCCTCAAAGTAGCCTTTTAATGTTTTCGTGAGGGTACAGTCCCTGAATGGAACAATCTGCAAGGAAATACTGGAATGTTAGCAGTGATAAAAAAGAATATTTACAATATTACTATACTCTACTTTGTCACAGCCAATGTGAAGTATTTCTGACAATCACTAGATCCCCAAAATTAGGGTTGTAAGGTCAGGAGACCTTAAGGCAAAGCGGCACGAGATAAGGCATCAGCAACAAGATTGGCAGTGCCCCTAATATGTTGTATATCCAACTCATAAGGCTGCAAGAATAAAGCCCATCTCATCAACCGTTGATTTGGGTTTTGCAGTGACCGCAGAAACGTCAACGGATTGTGATCTGTAAACACAACAAGGGGAACGCCCGACCCAACATAAACATCAAAATGTTGGAGGGCCCAAACAAGTGCAAGAGCCTCTTTCTCTATCACAGAGTAGTGCAACTGATAAGACTTAAACTTTTTGGAGAAGTAGCTTACAGGTCTCATTACCCCATCCGCATTGCCTTGCATCAAAACCGCACCAGCCCCAACATTGCTGGCATCAACTTGAAGCTGAAATGGCTGTCCTAATCGAGGAGCAGCAAGTACTGGTGCTGAGCACAACATTGTCTTAGCCTTGTCAAATGCTTCCTGGCAATCAGGAGACCAACTGAACTTTACCTCAGCCTTCAGCAAGTTGGTAAGTGGAGCTACAACAGAGGCAAAATTAGCACAAAAACTGCGGTAGTAGCCAGCCATACCAAGGAAACGCATTAGCTCCTTTTTGTTTAAGGGTATAGGATAGGCCTTAATGGCTGTTACCTTGGCATCCACTGGCCGCACTTCACCTTGCCCCACCACTTTTCCCAGATACGTAACGGAAGCTCTAGCAAACTCGCACTTTGCGAGGTTGACTGTTAAACGGGCCCAAACCAACCTCTCAAACAACGCCTTTATCCGGTTTAGGTGTTCCTCCCACGAGTCACTATAAATGACAACATCATCTAGATATACTGCACAACCCTGTAACCCAGAAACAACTTTATTCATGAGTCTCTGGAACGTTGCAGGTGCATTACGCCACCCCAACGGCATAACAGTATAACTATAGAGACCAGAGGGAGTAATGAACGAGCAAATCTCTTGTGCCCTTTCAGAAAGAGGAACTTGCCAGTACCCTTTCAAGAGGTCAAACTTACTAACATATTGTGCCGCCCCCACCTGATCCACACAATCTTCCATCCTAGGCAGTGGGTAGGAGTCTGGTTTTGTGACGGCGTTAACCTTGCGAAAATCTGTACAAGGCCTGAAAGACGCATCTGTCTTTTTAACCAATAAACATGGAGAAGCCCAAGCTGAGGAGGATGGCACAGCCAAACCGTTATCTAACATGTAAGTAACTTCAGACTGTAATACTTCTTGTTTCTCCAGAGGCATCCGATAAAAACGTTGTTTAATGGGCTGAGCCTCACCAACATCAATATCATGTTGAATCAAGCCCGTGCAAGATGGAGTATCTGAAAACAAAGATGAATAATGGTCAATGATGTCACTCAACTCCTCACTCTGAGACTCATCCAAGTGACCCAACAACTCATGCCTATTACTCAGAAGTTCTGAGTTCTTAAGCCGAGGTTGCAACACTCCACTGCCCATTACCACTTCCTCCTCCTCCAAAGCTGCCAACCCCAAAGAAGGCTTTGGATCAACACAACTAAGAAGTATGGGATTACCACATGCCCCAGACTCCGTTGTATCAGGGACACGGACATGATATGGTTTCATTAAGTTTACATGACAGATTTTGGTTGCCTTCCTTTTATTTGGCACAGAAACCAAGTAGTTGAGCTCTGAAACTTGACGTAACACACTGCAAGGACCAAAAAATTTAGCTTGAAAAGGAGACTCAACCACTGGCAACAACACCAAAACCTGATCACCAGGACCATACTTGTGTTGTTCAACCTTGCGGTCATACAGTCTTTTCATTTTTTTCTGAGCAAGCCCCAAGTTTTCTTTAGCCAATTGTCCTGCCTCATACAGTCTCTGTTTAAATCCATTAACATAGTCTAACAGACTTTGCTGAGGTTTGGAGGACTCCCAATTATCCTTCACAATGGCTAGTGGGCCACGCACAGTGTGCCCAAACACAAGATCATTGGGGCTGAAACCAGTGCTTTCTTGTACAACTTCCCTAGCTGCTAATAAAAGCCAAGGCAATCCCTCCTCCCAGTCGGCTTTTAGTTCAGTACAATAAGCACGCATGAGAGATTTCAAGTGCTGGTGAAATCGCTCTAGTGCACCTTGACTCTGAGGATGATAAGCTGAAGACTTAAAATGTTTAATCTGGAGCTGATTAAGAACCTGCTTAAATAGCCGTGATGTAAAGTTGGAACCCTGATCACTCTGAATTATTTTGGGGACCCCAAACACAGAGATGAACTGACTTAGCGCCTTAACCACCAATCTGGCAGAAATTGCACGCAGAGGATATGCAGCTGGATATCTAGTTGAATGACACATTATCGTTAGCAGATAGTGACAGCCCGACTTTGAACGAGGCAGTGGACCAACACAATCAATTATGAGGTGTTCAAATGGTTGAGTTACTGCTGGTATGGGTTGCAACGGTGCAGGTGTAATAGTTTGGTTTGGTTTCCCTGTTAATTGGCAGACGTGACAGGTCTTAATGTATGCAGAAACGTCCTTTTTTAACAGTGGCCAAAAAAAATGACGCAGAATACGATCATAAGTTTTCCTTACACCCATATGACCAGCTGTACCGTCATGGGCCGTTGCAAGCACAGACTGTCGGTACTTAACAGGCAAAACCACCTGCTCCACAAACCCACAAACCACATTTTCCCCAGAAGGGACCCACCTCCTCATTAACAACTCATCTTGCAAAAAATATATTGGAGACTCCTTCTCCACATCAGACATTTTCACTACACAATCAAGCAGGTGTTTCAAAGAGGAATCCAACTTTTGAGCCTCTACCAGCTCCTGATGGGGCACAGACAAGAGGTCAGCAGGTAAATGCAAAGCAAATTTGACAGTACCTTGCTGTGCTCCAGTTTTTTCTTCACTAGCAGTCATAGACCGTGTTACTGCACAAACTGAAGATACTGGCTGTTCTGGTACGTCCTCCACCTGATGATTTACATCAGACACTACCGACAGTTCCCCTAGTTGCTCAGCAGGCACTACTATGTCAGGCCATATGCGTGCTCCAGCTAAATCATTGCCCAAGATTACATCAACCCCCTCGACAGGCAACTCTGGACGCACACCGACCTTCACATCTCCCTGTACCAAGTTGCAGGACAAACACATCTCATGCACAGGAACAAAAACTGTCGTTAAACCTACTCCTCGAACAGGGATACAACTTCCTGTGTCTGTTTGTGGAGAAAAGGGCAAGACTGACTCACGTACAAGGGTATCCAAGGCACCACAATCTCTCAGTATTTTAACAGGAACTTTTTCATCACTGCCCACTAGAGACACAAACCCATCAGAAATGAATGGTGCATAGCCTACTGCAATCTCGGCTGCAGTCAAAGTTTTAGTTTGCATCATTAGTGGAGTCACCAACCTCTTTTTATTGGTAGAGGCAATCGGCACCGACAACGCAGAAGATTTAACTGGTGACACATTAAAGCCTCTCTTTGTCTTCAAAGATGGACATTCTTTTTTCCAATGCCCATGTTGATGACAGAAATTACAAACTCCATCATTTTTCAAATAAGAGCCTTTGTCCTGAAAGTGAGACTTGTCAACACTAAAATGTGGACCAAAATCAGTTCGATGCTGATCACCAAAAATACGTTTATGTGTCAATACATACTCATCTGCAAGGACAGCAGCATCAGTCGGAGTCTTTGCTTTACGCTCATTAATGTACATGGCAATGTAAGTGGGTACTGATTGTTTAAATTGCTCAAGAACAACCAAATTGCACAGTTCTTCAAATGAGTTTACATTGGATGCAGAACACCAACGACTGAACTGCAGACCCAAATCCCCAGCAAATTCTACATGTGTTTGCTCATAAGATTTTCTCCAGTTCCTGAAACGCTGTCTGTAAGCCTCTGGAACTAATTCATAAGCTGTTAGGACTGCTGCTTTTACTTTCTTATAGTCCTTACAGTCTTCTGATGATAACGCCGCATACGCCTCCTGGGCTTTACCTGTAAAAATGCATTGTAACATCAAGGTGCGATCTTGATCAGGCCAATTTCTAGAGTTTGCCAGTCGCTCAAACATACAAAAGAATGTTTCCGGGTCTTTGTCGTTAAACTTTGGCAACAACTTCAAATTATTGGCAATGTCAAATCGAGCAGTAGATATACCAACAACTGCAGACTGCTCATCCAACTCACTAAGTGAGATTTTACCTTCTTTCACCAAGTCAAGTTTACATTGTTCCAATTTCCATCTTTCTTGCTCTGTTTTTTGTTTCATTACTTCCACTTCTAGCTGTCTTTGCTGCATAAATTTTTCATGTTCCATCTGAATAATCATTAACTCCCTTTGTTGCTCAAATGTTAAATTTGGCATGGAAGACATAGAGACCTTAGTTACCTGCCTAGGTTTTTCACCTACCAAAATTCCATCTTCCATTAAATTAGCTTTCAGAATGCTCTTTACAGTTTCCTTCAGACGATTTGTCCCAATTTCAATGTTAAAGTGTTCAGCAATCTTCAATAACTGCTCTTTAGTGCACTGTTCAAGCAATGTTTCAGAAGGAGACTGAATGAAACAATCCACAACAGATGCCATACTTAGTTAGAAGATGTTCCAACTGTCAATATCCATTGCAAACAAAAAAAAGACTTTACCTATAACCAACCTAATCACAGGTGGCAAAACACACTGGAGTCTCTCCCCCCTAAACTAACTAATGTACCTATCTAACTGACTAAATACACTCAACCCTAGTCTTCGTGCAGTTACGGGTGAGGGGTATTTACTCACTGTAAACCAGCGGGGCTGGAAAGCACCTGCTATGCAGCCACTCCCAGGAACCCACGGACGTGATCCCGAGCATATAGCTCTACTCACTTTCACCACCACACTAAAGCAGTTAAGTTGCAACCAGCTCTCTAATAGAACTTATTGCTAAGCCTACCAGGAGAAACTCCAATAAAACAAAGCCACCTATAGTTAGGTTAGCACCTACCAAACAAACAATTGCCCTACAAACCCAGTAGACCAACAAAGGAACTAGACCAAAGCTCTCTATAATCCTAACATCATGTGTGACACTCTCCAACAACTTATTTTTGCTAAAGTCAGCCTACTTAGTGACAAACTGTTCTTTAGCAGCTTACAAAATACCAAATCACAACCTTTGGACGAGCCCCCAACTTTGTCACAGCCCGGCTCCAGGGAAGGACAAAGAGGAGAGGACAACACATGACTTTCAACTAATAGTTTATTTAGCAGAAAATAATTAACCAAAGACAATCTAAATGTGTGTAGATCAATGATAGCATGGACAAAGCATATGAACACAAAAGAAATCTACCAAACAAACCCGAGGTCCATGTGCCCCTAGAGAGAGAGAGAAACCTGCTGAAACCACCAGCTTATCTAGCTGAGGAGCAGCAGGTACAGGTGAAATCAATTCCCTTCCTGTTTCCCTCCTAACAGGAAGGGCAGCCCAAATAGGAAGACAAGAGGGTTGTCACACCATAAAACAGATGAACAGCTAAATATGATGAACAGACTGTAAAATACCAACCTGCTTCTTGTGTCCATTCACTTGGTTCTAACGCATGGTTGTAATACAGTTGTTCAGTCCCAACAGGTCCTTGTTAATACAACCTGTAAATGAGACATGAGTAGAGACGTTCTGCTTATGAACAAACTGAAAACGGATACACAGAAATGTCTCCGGTTGACTTAAGAGAGAAAGAAACCCACTGACCTGCTTCAAGGGCTCGCTTTCCCACTGCATTGGCTTTTTTCACATTCTCAACTCCTGCCAGGTCAACCAGACAGAGCTGGCTCACATCCACCTTCTTATTGTGCTGCAAAAATAAAATATCACACTGTTAGTATCACTCAACAGCCACTGTCATTCTTTGAATAAACATTTCACCATAAAGAATGAACAATGTGTTGCAATATGTCACACTAGAGGTGAACGTCACCTGAGGATGTAGAGATTCACGGAGCAGCTTCACAGTGAACAAAGCGTGGGAGCGACTGGAAGTCTTGTTGAGATCATGCTTCTCTGTCCTCCTTTCTTGTTGTGCTAGAGACAGAGTGGAGCATCATTAATACGATGTGAAACAGTTATAACATGGGTAACAATGAAGGCCTTATCTTTTCTTATAAAGTCAACACATTTAGGCCTTTGTCTAATTATTTCTGTTGATTTGATTGCTCAACTGAATATGAAAGCTGGTGGTAGCCACAGGAAGCTAACCTAAAACGTCCTGCTGCATATCAACTCCTTATGGACTTGCTTATAAGCAATAAAAAACTTTTCTTTTCTTTTCAATGTTTAGTCTGAATAAAAATACATTTTAAATATTTAAAACTTTGCAAAACTACATATTCAATCTGCATATAAGGGAATAAAATGACAAAAAATATAATACCCTTGTATTCAGAACAACAGAGTTATTATCACCACTCACCCGTATCAAAGACTTTCATAGCTTCCTCTTGTGTTTTGACTTCTTTTTGTATGCAGTTGGCCATACTCTTGAGAGGTTTTAGAACTTCATAGACTTTGGCTTTTCTGAAACAAGTTTATGAAGAGACAATTTAACACAATGTGTGGCTTTAGTCAGACAAGCAGCCAAAATCTCCAATGAAAAATGCTTGATGTCAGTGTAAATGTTAAATAAATCCAATCTGTGGCGACAAATACATTCAGGAGTACAGACATATGACCACTGGGTTTGCCCAAGTCCTTCAAGGACGTTACTGGTCTCTACAGCAACAGTAAAAGTGGGGAACCAATCCATGAAGATGACAGCCACCAACATGACTAGCAAGATACACCTATGCTATTTACAGGGCTTTGGATGAATGGGATGGAAATGCACTAATGGCCTATACAACATCAGCTACAGCCAAGGTCCAAGTATTCATTGCACCACAGATAACCTGGTTTAAAACAGGCCTCGTGATTCAGAAAACATACACTGACACCTAATCATGTCTCTTACTCATTTAGAGGTGAAGCGTTCAGGAGATCGTACATGAAGTTCTTGTAAATCTCAACGTAGGACACAATCACATGGTAACGGTAATGTTCATCCACGAGCTTAACGTCGGTTACCTGATGAAGATTGAAAGCATTTTAAAATAATTGTCCCCCCCCTCCAACTCCAACAGTGTACAGTATTTGTTAGAAATCAAGTAGACAAAATATTAATGAAGGTTTTACCTTGTCTTTGTCCTCAGGTGGTTTGATGCTGTTGAACGCCACTGGCCGTTCACCTGGCCGTGCCACTTTCACCTGTTTGGCAATCTTTGCGAACATCATCACCCCCTGTAACACATACAGTGGAGAACTATAAGAAATACACTTTTCCTCATGACCTTAAAGCCACAGAAGGGATCCAAATTCAAAAACTGATGATTTGAAACTCAGCTTTGAACTGGCTTTCAAAGTGTCAACAGTAATCTGAAGGAAATCCATACATGTGGTGGACAGAACCAGTGACAGTGGACTATTGAATTCCAGCAAAATACATGGCCTACCTTCGTTTGAGTGTATTGATCAGCGGCTGGGTTTACACACACAATCATTCTGATTTTGCCTTCTCCCTCAAAATAGCCTTTTAACGTTTTCGTGACGGTACAGTCCCTGAATGGAACAATCTGCAAGGAAATACTGGAATGTTAGCAGTGATAAAAAAGAATATTTACAATATTACTATACTCTACATAAAACAGATGAACAGCTAAATATGATGAACACTGTAAAATACCAACCTGCTTCTTGTTTCCATTCACTTGGTTCTAACGCATGGTTCTAATACAGTTGTTCAGTCCCAACAGGTCCTTGTTAATACAACCTGTAAATGAGACATGAGTAGAGACGTTCTGCTTATGAACAAACTGAAAACGGATACAAAGAAATGTCTCCGGTTGACTTAAGAGAGAAAGAAACCCACTGACCTGCTTCAAGGGCTCGCTTTCCCACTGCATTGGCTTTTTTCACATTCTCAACTCCTGCCAGGTCAACCAGACAGAGCTGGCTCACATCCACCTTCTTATTGTGCTGCAAAAATAAAATATCACACTGTTAGTATCACTCAACAGCCACTGTCATTCTTTGAATAAACATTTCACCATAAAGAATGAACAATGTGTTGCAATATGTCACACTACAGGTGAACGTCACCTGAGGATGTAGAGATTCACGGAGCAGCTTCACAGTGAACAAAGCGTGGGAGCGACTGGAAGTCTTGTTGAGATCATGCTTCTCTGTCCTCCTTTCTTGTTGTGCTAGAGACAGAGTGGAGCATCATTAATACGATGTGAAACAGTTATAACATGGGTAACAATGAAGGCCTTATCTTTTCTTATAAAGTCAACACATTTAGGCCTTTGTCTAATTATTTCTGTTGATTTGATTGCTCAACTGAATATGAAAGCTGGCGGTAGCCACAGGAAGCTAACCTAAAACGTCCTGCTGCATATCAACTCCTTATGGACTTGCTTATAAGCAATAAAAAACTTTTCTTTTCTTTTCAATGTTTAGTCTGAATAAAAATACATTTTAAATATTTAAAACTTTGCAAAACTACATATTCAATCTGCATATAAGGGAATAAAATGACAAAAAATATAATACCCTTGTATTCAGAACAACAGAGTTATTATCACCACTCACCCGTATTAAAGACTTTCATAGCTTCCTCTCGTGTTTTGACTTCTTTTTGTATGCAGTTGGCCATACTCTTGAGAGGTTTTAGAACTTCATAGACTTTGGCTTTCCTGAAACAAGTTTATGAAGAGACAATTTAACACAATGTGTGGCTTTAGTCAGACAAGCAGCCAAAATCTCCAATGAAAAATGCTTGATGTCAGTGTAAATGTTAAATAAATCCAATCTGTGGCGACATATACATTCAGGAGTACAGACATATGACCACTGGGTTAGCCCAAGTCCTTCAAGGACGTTACTGGTCTCTACAGCAACAGTAAAAGTTGGGAACCAATCCATGAAGATGACAGCCACCAACATGACTAGCAAGATACACCTATGCTATTTACAGGGCTTTGGATGAATGGGATGGAAATGCACTAATGGCCTATACAACATCAGCTACAGCCAAGGTCCAAGTATTCATTGTACCACAGATAACCTGGTTTCAAACAGGCCTCGTGATTCAGAAAACATACACTGACACCTGAATCTGAAGGAAATCCATACATGTGTTGGACAGAACCAGTGACAGTGGACTATTGAATTCCAGCAAAATACATGGCTTACCTTCGTTTGAGTGTATTGACCAGCGGCTGGGTTTACACACACAATCATTCTGATTTTGCCTTCTCCCTCAAAGTAGCCTTTTAATGTTTTCGTGAGGGTACAGTCCCTGAATGGAACAATCTGCAAGGAAATACTGGAATGTTAGCAATGATAAAAAAGAATATTTACAATATTACTATACTCTACATAAAACAGATGAACAGCTAAATATGATGAACAGACTGTAAAATACCAACCTGCTTCTTGTGTCCATTCACTTGGTTCTTACGCATGGTTCTAATACAGTTGTTCAGTCCCAACAGGTCCTTGTTAATACAACCTGTAAATGAGACATGAGTAGAGACGTTCTGCTTATGAACAAACTGAACCATCCATGAAGATGACAGCCACCAACATGACTAGCAAGATACACCTATGCTATTTACAGGGCTTTGGATGAATGGGATGGAAATGCACTAATGGCCTATACAACATCAGCTACAGCCAAGGTCCAAGTATTCATTGCACCACAGATAACCTGGTTTAAAACAGGCCTCGTGATTCAGAAAACATACACTGACACCTAATCCTGTCTCTTACTCATTTAGAGGTGAAGCGTTCAGGAGATCGTACATGAAGTTCTTGTAAATCTCAACGTAGGACACAATCACATGGTAACGGTAATGTTCATCCACGAGCTTAACGTCGGTTACCTGATGAAGATTGAAAGCATTTTAAAATAATTGTCCCCCCCCTCCAACTCCAACAGTGTACAGTATTTGTTAGAAATCAAGTAGACAAAATATTAATGAAGGTTTTACCTTGTCTTTGTCCTCAGGTGGTTTGATGCTGTTGAACGCCACTGGCCGTTCACCTGGCCGTGCCACTTTCACCTGTTTGGCAATCTTTGCGAACATCATCACCCCCTGTAACACATACAGTGGAGAACTATAAGAAATACACTTTTCCTCATGACCTTAAAGCCACAGAAGGGATCCAAATTCAAAAACTGATGATTTGAAACTCAGCTTTGAACTGGCTTTCAAAGTGTCAACAGTAATCTGAAGGAAATCCATACATGTGGTGGACAGAACCAGTGACAGTGGACTATTGAATTCCAGCAAAATACATGGCCTACCTTCGTTTGAGTGTATTGACCAGCGGCTGGGTTTACACACACAATCATTCTGATTTTGCCTTCTCCCTCAAAGTAGCCTTTTAATGTTTTCGTGAGGGTACAGTTCCTGAATGGAACAATCTGCAAGGAAATACTGGAATGTTAGCAGTGATAAAAAAGAATATTTACAATATTACTATACTCTACTTTGTCACAGCCAATGTGAAGTATTTCTGACAATCACTAGATCCCCAAAATTAGGGTTGTAAGGTCAGGAGACCTTAAGGCAAAGCGGCACGAGATAAGGCATCAGCAACAAGATTGGCAGTGCCCCTAATATGTTGTATATCCAACTCATAAGGCTGCAAGAATAAAGCCCATCTCATCAACCGTTGATTTGGGTTTTGCAGTGACCGCAGAAACGTCAACGGATTGTGATCTGTAAACACAACAAGGGGAACGCCCGACCCAACATACACATCAAAATGTTGGAGGGCCCAAACAAGTGCAAGAGCCTCTTTCTCTATCACAGAGTAGTGCAACTGATAAGACTTAAACTTTTTCGAGAAGTAGCTTACAGGTCTCATTACCCCATCCGCATTGCCTTGCATCAAAACCGCACCAGCCCCAACATTGCTGGCATCAACTTGAAGCTGAAATGGCTGTCCTAATCGAGGAGCAGCAAGTACTGGTGCTGAGCACAACATTGTCTTAGCCTTGTCAAATGCTTCCTGGCAATCAGGAGACCAACTGAACTTTACCTCAGCCTTCAGCAAGTTGGTAAGTGGAGCTACAACAGAGGCAAAATTAGCACAAAAACTGCGGTAGTAGCCAGCCATACCAAGGAAACGCATTAGCTCCTTTTTGTTTAAGGGTATAGGATAGGCCTTAATGGCTGTTACCTTGGCATCCACTGGCCGCACTTCACCTTGCCCCACCACTTTTCCCAGATACGTAACGGAAGCTCTAGCAAACTCGCACTTTGCGAGGTTGACTGTTAAACGGGCCCAAACCAACCTCTCAAACAACGCCTTTATCCGGTTTAGGTGTTCCTCCCACGAGTCACTATAAATGACAACATCATCTAGATATACTGCACAACCCTGTAACCCAGAAACAACTTTATTCATGAGTCTCTGGAACGTTGCAGGTGCATTACGCCACCCCAACGGCATAACAGTATAACTATAGAGACCAGAGGGAGTAATGAACGAGCAAATCTCTTGTGCCCTTTCAGAAAGAGGAACTTGCCAGTACCCTTTCAAGAGGTCAAACTTACTAACATATTGTGCCGCCCCCACCTGATCCACACAATCTTCCATCCTAGGCAGTGGGTAGGAGTCTGGTTTTGTGACGGCGTTAACCTTGCGAAAATCTGTACAAGGCCTGAAAGACGCATCTGTCTTTTTAACCAATAAACATGGAGAAGCCCAAGCTGAGGAGGATGGCACAGCCAAACCGTTATCTAACATGTAAGTAACTTCAGACTGTAATACTTCTTGTTTCTCCAGAGGCATCCGATAAAAACGTTGTTTAATGGGCTGAGCCTCACCAACATCAATATCATGTTGAATCAAGCCCGTGCAAGATGGAGTATCTGAAAACAAAGATGAATAATGGTCAATGATGTCACTCAACTCCTCACTCTGAGACTCATCCAAGTGACCCAACAACTCATGCCTATTACTCAGAAGTTCTGAGTTCTTAAGCCGAGGTTGCAACACTCCACTGCCCATTACCACTTCCTCCTCCTCCAAAGCTGCCAACCCCAAAGAAGGCTTTGGATCAACACAACTAAGAAGTATGGGATTACCACATGCCCCAGACTCCGTTGTATCAGGGACACGGACATGATATGGTTTCATTAAGTTTACATGACAGATTTTGGTTGCCTTCCTTTTATTTGGCACAGAAACCAAGTAGTTGAGCTCTGAAACTTGACGTAACACACTGCAAGGACCAAAAAATTTAGCTTGAAAAGGAGACTCAACCACTGGCAACAACACCAAAACCTGATCACCAGGACCATACTTGTGTTGTTCAACCTTGCGGTCATACAGTCTTTTCATTTTTTTCTGAGCAAGCCCCAAGTTTTCTTTAGCCAATTGTCCTGCCTCATACAGTCTCTGTTTAAATCCATTAACATAGTCTAACAGACTTTGCTGAGGTTTGGAGGACTCCCAATTATCCTTCACAATGGCTAGTGGGCCACGCACAGTGTGCCCAAACACAAGATCATTGGGGCTGAAACCAGTGCTTTCTTGTACAACTTCCCTAGCTGCTAATAAAAGCCAAGGCAATCCCTCCTCCCAGTCGGCTTTTAGTTCAGTACAATAAGCACGCATGAGAGATTTCAAGTGCTGGTGAAATCGCTCTAGTGCACCTTGACTCTGAGGATGATAAGCTGAAGACTTAAAATGTTTAATCTGGAGCTGATTAAGAACCTGCTTAAATAGCCGTGATGTAAAGTTGGAACCCTGATCACTCTGAATTATTTTGGGGACCCCAAACACAGAGATGAACTGACTTAGCGCCTTAACCACCAATCTGGCAGAAATTGCACGCAGAGGATATGCAGCTGGATATCTAGTTGAATGACACATTATCGTTAGCAGATAGTGACAGCCCGACTTTGAACGAGGCAGTGGACCAACACAATCAATTATGAGGTGTTCAAATGGTTGAGTTACTGCTGGTATGGGTTGCAACGGTGCAGGTGTAATAGTTTGGTTTGGTTTCCCTGTTAATTGGCAGACGTGACAGGTCTTAATGTATGCAGAAACGTCCTTTTTTAACAGTGGCCAAAAAAAATGACGCAGAATACGATCATAAGTTTTCCTTACACCCATATGACCAGCTGTACCGTCATGGGCCGTTGCAAGCACAGACTGTCGGTACTTAACAGGCAAAACCACCTGCTCCACAAACCCACAAACCACATTTTCCCCAGAAGGGACCCACCTCCTCATTAACAACTCATCTTGCAAAAAATATATTGGAGACTCCTTCTCCACATCAGACATTTTCACTACACAATCAAGCAGGTGTTTCAAAGAGGAATCCAACTTTTGAGCCTCTACCAGCTCCTGATGGGGCACAGACAAGAGGTCAGCAGGTAAATGCAAAGCAAATTTGACAGTACCTTGCTGTGCTCCAGTTTTTTCTTCACTAGCAGTCATAGACCGTGTTACTGCACAAACTGAAGATACTGGCTGTTCTGGTACGTCCTCCACCTGATGATTTACATCAGACACTACCGACAGTTCCCCTAGTTGCTCAGCAGGCACTACTATGTCAGGCCATATGCGTGCTCCAGCTAAATCATTGCCCAAGATTACATCAACCCCCTCGACAGGCAACTCTGGACGCACACCGACCTTCACATCTCCCTGTACCAAGTTGCAGGACAAACACATCTCATGCACAGGAACAAAAACTGTCGTTAAACCTACTCCTCGAACAGGGATACAACTTCCTGTGTCTGTTTGTGGAGAAAAGGGCAAGACTGACTCACGTACAAGGGTATCCAAGGCACCACAATCTCTCAGTATTTTAACAGGAACTTTTTCATCACTGCCCACTAGAGACACAAACCCATCAGAAATGAATGGTGCATAGCCTACTGCAATCTCGGCTGCAGTCAAAGTTTTAGTTTGCATCATTAGTGGAGTCACCAACCTCTTTTTATTGGTAGAGGCAATCGGCACCGACAACGCAGAAGATTTAACTGGTGACACATTAAAGCCTCTCTTTGTCTTCAAAGATGGACATTCTTTTTTCCAATGCCCATGTTGATGACAGAAATTACAAACTCCATCATTTTTCAAATAAGAGCCTTTGTCCTGAAAGTGAGACTTGTCAACACTAAAATGTGGACCAAAATCAGTTCGATGCTGATCACCAAAAATACGTTTATGTGTCAATACATACTCATCTGCAAGGACAGCAGCATCAGTCGGAGTCTTTGCTTTACGCTCATTAATGTACATGGCAATGTAAGTGGGTACTGATTGTTTAAATTGCTCAAGAACAACCAAATTGCACAGTTCTTCAAATGAGTTTACATTGGATGCAGAACACCAACGACTGAACTGCAGACCCAAATCCCCAGCAAATTCTACATGTGTTTGCTCATAAGATTTTCTCCAGTTCCTGAAACGCTGTCTGTAAGCCTCTGGAACTAATTCATAAGCTGTTAGGACTGCTGCTTTTACTTTCTTATAGTCCTTACAGTCTTCTGATGATAACGCCGCATACGCCTCCTGGGCTTTACCTGTAAAAATGCATTGTAACATCAAGGTGCGATCTTGATCAGGCCAATTTCTAGAGTTTGCCAGTCGCTCAAACATACAAAAGAATGTTTCCGGGTCTTTGTCGTTAAACTTTGGCAACAACTTCAAATTATTGGCAATGTCAAATCGAGCAGTAGATATACCAACAACTGCAGACTGCTCATCCAACTCACTAAGTGAGATTTTACCTTCTTTCACCAAGTCAAGTTTACATTGTTCCAATTTCCATCTTTCTTGCTCTGTTTTTTGTTTCATTACTTCCACTTCTAGCTGTCTTTGCTGCATAAATTTTTCATGTTCCATCTGAATAATCATTAACTCCCTTTGTTGCTCAAATGTTAAATTTGGCATGGAAGACATAGAGACCTTAGTTACCTGCCTAGGTTTTTCACCTACCAAAATTCCATCTTCCATTAAATTAGCTTTCAGAATGCTCTTTACAGTTTCCTTCAGACGATTTGTCCCAATTTCAATGTTAAAGTGTTCAGCAATCTTCAATAACTGCTCTTTAGTGCACTGTTCAAGCAATGTTTCAGAAGGAGACTGAATGAAACAATCCACAACAGATGCCATACTTAGTTAGAAGATGTTCCAACTGTCAATATCCATTGCAAACAAAAAAAAGACTTTACCTATAACCAACCTAATCACAGGTGGCAAAACACACTGGAGTCTCTCCCCCCTAAACTAACTAATGTACCTATCTAACTGACTAAATACACTCAACCCTAGTCTTCGTGCAGTTACGGGTGAGGGGTATTTACTCACTGTAAACCAGCGGGGCTGGAAAGCACCTGCTATGCAGCCACTCCCAGGAACCCACGGACGTGATCCTGAGCATATAGCTCTACTCACTTTCACCACCACACTAAAGCAGTTAAGTTGCAACCAGCTCTCTAATAGAACTTATTGCTAAGCCTACCAGGAGAAACTCCAATAAAACAAAGCCACCTATAGTTAGGTTAGCACCTACCAAACAAACAATTGCCCTACAAACCCAGTAGACCAACAAAGGAACTAGACCAAAGCTCTCTATAATCCTAACATCATGTGTGACACTCTCCAACAACTTATTTTTGCTAAAGTCAGCCTACTTAGTGACAAACTGTTCTTTAGCAGCTTACAAAATACCAAATCACAACCTTTGGACGAGCCCCCAACTTTGTCACAGCCCGGCTCCAGGGAAGGACAAAGAGGAGAGGACAACACATGACTTTCAACTAATAGTTTATTTAGCAGAAAATAATTAACCAAAGACAATCTAAATGTGTGTAGATCAATGATAGCATGGACAAAGCATATGAACACAAAAGAAATCTACCAAACAAACCCGAGGTCCATGTGCCCCTAGAGAGAGAGAGAAACCTGCTGAAACCACCAGCTTATCTAGCTGAGGAGCAGCAGGTACAGGTGAAATCAATTCCCTTCCTGTTTCCCTCCTAACAGGAAGGGCAGCCCAAATAGGAAGACAAGAGGGTTGTCACA
The DNA here is from genome assembly GCA_037577475.1 of Chaunax sp. Z400. Lineage (NCBI taxonomy): Eukaryota > Metazoa > Chordata > Actinopteri > Lophiiformes > Chaunacidae > Chaunax > Chaunax sp. Z400. Next base: position 2,581,843 of record CM075198.1, read on the forward strand.
CCATAAAACAGATGAACAGCTAAATATGATGAACAGACTGTAAAATACCAACCTGCTTCTTGTGTCCATTCACTTGGTTCTAACGCATGGTTGTAATACAGTTGTTCAGTCCCAACAGGTCCTTGTTAATACAACCTGTAAATGAGACATGAGTAGAGACGTTCTGCTTATGAACAAACTGAAAACGGATACACAGAAATGTCTCCGGTTGACTTAAGAGAGAAAGAAACCCACTGACCTGCTTCAAGGGCTCGCTTTCCCACTGCATTGGCTTTTTTCACATTCTCAACTCCTGCCAGGTCAACCAGACAGAGCTGGCTCACATCCACCTTCTTATTGTGCTGCAAAAATAAAATATCACACTGTTAGTATCACTCAACAGCCACTGTCATTCTTTGAATAAACATTTCACCATAAAGAATGAACAATGTGTTGCAATATGTCACACTAGAGGTGAACGTCACCTGAGGATGTAGAGATTCACGGAGCAGCTTCACAGTGAACAAAGCGTGGGAGCGACTGGAAGTCTTGTTGAGATCATGCTTCTCTGTCCTCCTTTCTTGTTGTGCTAGAGACAGAGTGGAGCATCATTAATACGATGTGAAACAGTTATAACATGGGTAACAATGAAGGCCTTATCTTTTCTTATAAAGTCAACACATTTAGGCCTTTGTCTAATTATTTCTGTTGATTTGATTGCTCAACTGAATATGAAAGCTGGCGGTAGCCACAGGAAGCTAACCTAAAACGTCCTGCTGCATATCAACTCCTTATGGACTTGCTTATAAGCAATAAAAAACTTTTCTTTTCTTTTCAATGTTTAGTCTGAATAAAAATACATTTTAAATATTTAAAACTTTGCAAAACTACATATTCAATCTGCATATAAGGGAATACAATGACAAAAAATATAATACCCTTGTATTCAGAACAACAGAGTTATTATCACCACTCACCCGTATCAAAGACTTTCATAGCTTCCTCTTGTGTTTTGACTTCTTTTTGTATGCAGTTGGCCATACTCTTGAGAGGTTTTAGAACTTCATAGACTTTGGCTTTTCTGAAACAAGTTTATGAAGAGACAATTTAACACAATGTGTGGCTTTAGTCAGACAAGCAGCCAAAATCTCCAATGAAAAATGCTTGATGTCAGTGTAAATGTTAAATAAATCCAATCTGTGGCGACAAATACATTCAGGAGTACAGACATATGACCACTGGGTTTGCCCAAGTCCTTCAAGGACGTTACTGGTCTCTACAGCAACAGTAAAAGAGGGGAACCAATCCATGAAGATGACAGCCACCAACATGACTAGCAAGATACACCTATGCTATTTACAGGGCTTTGGATGAATGGGATGGAAATGCACTAATGGCCTATACAACATCAGCTACAGCCAAGGTCCAAGTATTCATTGCACCACAGATAACCTGGTTTAAAACAGGCCTCGTGATTCAGAAAACATACACTGACACCTGATCCTGTCTCTTACTCATTTAGAGGTGAAGCGTTCAGGAGATCGTACATGAAGTTCTTGTAAATCTCAACGTAGGACACAATCACATGGTAACGGTAATGTTCATCCACGAGCTTAACGTCGGTTACCTGATGAAGATTGAAAGCATTTTAAAATAATTGTCCCCCCCCTCCAACTCCAACAGTGTACAGTATTTGTTAGAAATCAAGTAGACAAAATATTAATGAAGGTTTTACCTTGTCTTTGTCCTCAGGTGGTTTGATGCTGTTGAACGCCACTGGCCGTTCACCTGGCCGTGCCACTTTCACCTGTTTGGCAATCTTTGCGAACATCATCACCCCCTGTAACACATACAGTGGAGAACTATAAGAAATACACTTTTCCTCATGACCTTAAAGCCACAGAAGGGATCCAAATTCAAAAACTGATGATTTGAAACTCAGCTTTGAACTGGCTTTCAAAGTGTCAACAGTAATCTGAAGGAAATCCATACATGTGGTGGACAGAACCAGTGACAGTGGACTATTGAATTCCAGCAAAATACATGGCCTACCTTCGTTTGAGTGTATTGATCAGCGGCTGGGTTTACACACACAATCATTCTGATTTTGCCTTCTCCCTCAAAGTAGCCTTTTAATGTTTTCGTGAGGGTACAGTCCCTGAATGGAACAATCTGCAAGGAAATACTGGAATGTTAGCAATGATAAAAAAGAATATTTACAATATTACTATACTCTACATAAAACAGATGAACAGCTAAATATGATGAACACTGTAAAATACCAACCTGCTTCTTGTTTCCATTCACTTGGTTCTTACGCATGGTTCTAATACAGTTGTTCAGTCCCAACAGGTCCTTGTTAATACAACCTGTAAATGAGACATGAGTAGAGACGTTCTGCTTATGAACAAACTGAAAACGGATACACAGAAATGTCTCCGGTTGACTTAAGAGAGAAAGAAACCCACTGACCTGCTTCAAGGGCTCGCTTTCCCACTGCATTGGCTTTTTTCACATTCTCAACTCCTGCCAGGTCAACCAGACAGAGCTGGCTCACATCCACCTTCTTATTGTGCTGCAAAAATAAAATATCACACTGTTAGTATCACTCAACAGCCACTGTCATTCTTTGAATAAACATTTCACCATAAAGAACGAACAATGTGTTGCAATATGTCACACTACAGGTGAACGTCACCTGAGGATGTAGAGATTCACGGAGCAGCTTCACAGTGAACAAAGCGTGGGAGCGACTGGAAGTGCTGTTGAGATCATGCTTCTCTGTCCTCCTTTCTTGTTGTGCTAGAGACAGAGTGGAGCATCATTAATACGATGTGAAACAGTTATAACATGGGTAACAATGAAGGCCTGAAGGTCCTTTATTGTGACCAGCCTAAGGCACACCTGTGCAATAATCATGCTGTCTAATCAGCATCTTGATATGCCACACCTGTCAGGTGGATGGATTATCTCCGCAAAGGAGAAGTGCTCACTAACACAGATTTAAACAAGTTTGTGAACAAAATTTGAGAGGAATAGGCCTTTTGTGTACAGAGAAAAAGTCTTAGATCTTTGCTTTCAACACATGAAAAATTGGAGCTAAAACAAAAGTGTTGCGTTTATATTTTTGTTCAGTATAAATAAGTGTGTGCCCAGTGTTCTGTGCCGATGTGTATGTGTTGCCAATCCTGCCCATGAAGTAATTTAAGTGTGGGTTTTCTACTCCACTGATGCCTTGGCTGTTTGAATGGTATAACATATATGGCAGTACAATGCTTAGCTTCCTACTTCCTCCCGAGGGAGTACTGGTGTAGTAACAGGCAAAATGAGCTTCTTTTTTTTTAAGTAGGTTTTTTATTTGTTCTAATAAATAGGAGGCGGCTGTGGCTCAGGGGGTAGAGCGGTCGTTCACGGAACAAAAGGTCGGTGGTTCGATCCTCAGCCCCTACAAGTCCACAAGTTGAAGTATCCTTGAGCAAGATACTGAACCCCAATTTGCTCCCCGGGCGCCGCGTGTAGTGGCAGCCCACTGCTCCTCAGGGATGGGTCAAATGCAGAGAAAGAATTTCCCCATGTGGGACTAATAAAGGTATCATTATTATTATTATTATTATTAAAAATGGCTTTTTTCATTCATTTTACACAAGCTTAACTCAGAGTGAACATACTCCAAGTTGACTGAACTGACTCTGATCAGGGTTTTTCGATCTCAGGGTTAATCAACTCAAGAGTTCATGGTTAGGCTCAGAGTTTGTTAAACCTTCTTTCTGAAATAGACCCCAGTACAAACTGCAGTCTTCAAAATGACAACACAATTGACTAACCCTAACCCATTGCAGGACTGTTATATTTGATTGTATTAAATAATGGAGAGTAAACTATTTTCTGGTCATTCTATTAACTGTTTTGATCTATAAAATTGCCTTCTGCTTTCTTACCTCTGCAAGAACTCCAATGTTGCTCCTAGGGCTGCTGCGTAACATATGTTCAGGCAGTAGTAGGAGGCAAACATCAACACTACAGCTGAACACAGTGATGTGACTGGTGACAATCGTCTGGTCCACAGACAGCATGAAATGATCTGCTGCCAAAGGAGAACTCCCTATCATACACATACACAAGAGAGGGTATTAGTAACGTTTTGTGACAAACTGAGGTAAATGACAAAGTCTAGCAATCGATAAATATAATTTTACTTAACTTATTTTCAGTAAAATAAATATAAAAACATACAGTATCTTATCAGCATGGATGTAGCCTGAGCTAATTGTCGATAAATTAATTTTGCCATCAGTCAATAACTCATGCCATCAGATGTCAGAGCATAGGAACTACCACTTTAAAGATCAATAGTATAATATAATATTAGAATAACAGTAAGGAGAATAGACAAAGAGAAATTATCAAAACATACCACACACAACAATGCATGGTGCATTTGGCAGTTCAGCACAGTCCACTTCAGATGGCTCTTCCTCGTTGAAATGCTTAAGAAGTACTTGGAGACACCCGGCAGGATGCAACAGGATACACTGTTACCATCTTCCTTGCAATCTCACTGAGGTGTTTCTTTCCTGGTGATGGGCATATTGTTAAGACTTCACTGACAATCAGGCGTATTGTTTCAAGTCTTTCAGCTTTTGTTGGTCGCTTCCCCATTTCCAGCTTTCTGATGACCTCAGATGGCATCTTCTTCCAAGGAATTTCAAAATCAAAATGCCAGCTGTTGTCAGGTGTTGACAGTCGACGAGGTGTCAATCCCATACTTGAACTGGATGTTGACCTCGGTGAGTGTGAACTTGGTGTGCTGTAGCCACCTGAAGGGTTGCAGAAGTACACAAAGAACAACTTAGGCTGTTGCTGAAATGATGGTGCAACATACATTGTAAAGTTTTTTTGTTGTTTTTTTTCTCGTTTTTTCCACACATTGAAAAATTTGCGGTGGCTTAGTTCATTTTTCAACCCATTCTACACGCAAAACAATATCCTTGTAAATCTAGATTATTTACAATTTAATCCTTAATATCTACATATTTGACCTGCACAAGGGATGAGGAGCCTCCCATATGATTTGAATCTTGCTTAAAAATGTTAGACTCCCAGCAAATTATAGCTTGAGACACTGAACAAAGAGCAGTGGCTTGTGTAACATCTGTGTTGACACTGTTGGGAGTGAGGTTGGGACTAGCACTACAAATACATCAAACATGGCATTTGGGATCATGCAAAACAGCACATTATCAGTATTAGTAGTTCAGGTTTTATGCTAATGTCATATCTGCTATCATAAAATCCTGTGATTTGTACAATTGCTTTCAGACCACAAACCAACTGCAACAAGTCCAGCTTGGAAGTAGACCGAGTCTTACCTTTTCAAGCGGTCTCAGTCCATTTGTTTGGTCCACATCTCAACAATATAAACAACATTCAATCTGTTAAGATGAGTGACCTGAATACTGTCTGGAGGTAGTTTTATGGATACATCAGGACAACTAAAGGAGAACGCTACAGCAGTGGTGCCCCAAATTCAACGAGTGCAAACTTCATATTTAAGTGTATATTCACGCTGCTACAATATTTTGGAATTTGGATAAACCTGATATCTCTTTTTATGTACATGAGACCCTAAATCACATGGTTAGAAGTCTATTGTATATTTGGGCTTCCAGAAGCTTTAAGGCAAAGATTAGGTTAGTAAACAACTTTTGTAGGTTACGGTTTTGTTGCTTATCATTAAGTGTCGAGACGACCTAATGAGAGTCAAGGAGAGAGCACAACAAGCATCCTTTGACGCAGGATGTAAGACACTGACCCCAGCTGACATACCAAGTTTTTAGGGAGTGCTGTAATACAAGCATGTACTCACCAGGAAGGGAAATGGCATCAGGCTGTCTTTGAGGACTGGCTGCATTTGAAGACTGGTTGCTTGTAGGACTGCCCAACACATCTGTTTGGCCTTAATAATGGACAAGTAATACCAGATTATGAATTGTATTATATTTTGCCACATTAACAACATACAGCTTGATTTGGAAATAACTCAACCCACACACTATTTAAAGGGATAGCTGAAATATTTGTTCCATAGTCAGTGTATTGCCTACAGTAGATGGAAGTTGACAGACATACCATTTCCAAATCAATGTATTACTGTGGACAGAATCAGCAGCAAAATGTATTTTAGCTATCAAAAAAACATCAGTTAATCTGTACACTATATGTACAATATTTACACTTTACCTTGCTATCAGGCAGCCTTTTGTGACAGGAAACAGTCGTTATATAAGCCAAATATCACTTTCTCCAAACCAACCAGATTCCACAGGAAAAAACAGTGATTTTTACTCTCAGAACTGGTCTGCTCTACCCCCACCTATTGTTACTTTGTTTGTGTCATTGTGTGACTTTAGTGAACCTGAACTAACCTTTTAAACTCACCAAAGTCACACAATAACACAAACAAACTAATAGCGGTAGACCAATAACTCCTGTGTTCTGCAAGGTAAAATTACTGATTTTGCCAAAGGAGTCTGGTTGGTTTGGAGCAATATTTGGTTTATATAACAATGGTTTCCCTATCAGAAAAGGCTGTGTGACGGTAAGGTAAAGTGTTGAAAATATTGTTAATATAGCATACTCTTAAACTGATATTGCTTTTTTAGGAGTCTAAAATGCATTTTGCCAATGAGCTCATCTACAGCAGTACATTGCCTAGCTTCCTACACAAGTGCATCTCCAAACCGGGGGCTTGAAGACTGCCATCTACTGTAGGTACACTATGACTATGGAAAAATACCTCATTTCAAAATCTGAACTATCCTTTTAATATTAAAGTTGCATTATGTACAAATGAAAACACTTGCTTGTCATTTTGAAGTGTGAAATCAGCTTCCTTGCTTCCACTGGCTTAAGGACTTGGAGGTGGTCACTCTCTTGAATGTAGCTGAGGTCCTCAAGGTCCTGGACTTCTAACTCTTCCAAAGCCTCAAGCAAAGGCTGTAGTTCTCTTATTTTTGGAAGAGTTGATTTTATGAAAGAGGCAAGGTCACTCCCGCTATCCATGGCTATGGGGAGATAAAACAGTTAGTTTGCTGCTCATTGTTCTTCATATATGACTCAAATGACTCTATAAGGAGTAAAAGGGACTTGAATATCTGTGGCCAATATAGTCATCATCCGCTAAATGTCATCAATTGTAAATATAAACCAATCAGTGTAACATTTCCAGTCATCTCTAAAGCAACCTACTATGCAACACGCATACTTACAATTTGCCTCATTTTTGTGTAGCCCTTGATGATATACATAACCTTTTAAGGTTTTCACAGAAACACTACATTTGTCACAAGGGTAATTTTTGGACATCTTGACAATGGCAACTCACCTTTTCAGCTAAACCTTACCTCTTCACATCAACAACTTGCACAGCTTAATGTTATCTGATGAGCAAAAGAAAAATAGACCAGTTGACACCAACTTAACCATATAACATTAGCTATGCTAGCTAATATGTCAACTCTCACTATAATGTGAGAGGGGAGTTGGCTTTATTAGCTTGATAGTTGGCTTAGCTAAAACTTCTTTTTAAAATGCAATATGACACAATAAGATTTAGTACCTTTGCCAAGCTGAAAATAAAAATTCAAAGTGGGAAATAGCTAAGTAGCAAGCTAATACTCCTAAGCTTGAGTTCAATATAATGTCTGGTACTTGCCTTGAAGCTGTGGAGATGGTGCCCGATGGACTCTTTTCCTGTCGAAATTAGCAGTCAGTTTTCAGAACAATTTTCACTTTCATAATGTTGATCTTGTAATGTCCGTTTGTCCACTTTGTTATCTTCCTACCTGCGTTCAGACTGTCAGTGGCCCTTTTTCCCTCCCCTCAAATTTTCCCCATGTTTCTGGTAATTTGATAAAAGTCCTAAATCTCTTCTTAAACGTTTGAAATGTCGTTGCTAGCTCCGTGTCTTTAGCTCAATGTCCGCCTAAATTTCTATCCACCCCGCGCTTTCTATCAAGAGCCCCTCCCCCCGGTCAGTTGTTCAAAATTGAACTTTCAAAGTTAAAAGTCCCTCAAAAGTGTCTCAAAATGCACGATAGCTTACCTCGTTATGTCCTTTCCTGGCCGTGAGTTTGCGGACTGGAAAGTTTACGATAAATTAATATGTACCTAGTATTAACATCCAAACGATCTGACATGCCGCTACTGTTCATTTCTCCTTAACAGTGTTGCCAGATTAGGTGGTTTTCCACCCAGTTGGGCTGCTTTTGGTTGCATTGTGTGGGCTTAAATTCAACAGAATTTTGGTTGTTTTACCATGAGAAGAATTACAGTTTATGAAAGAATATACTCATAATTTTTACTTCTTAGTTACCCAAACACATCCAGTATCTCAGTACAACTTTGATATAACATAAATCTTATTTATCTGCTGAGTGGAAATCTGTGGCTATCGAATCTGTATTGTAACAGAAACCTCTTGCAACTCTATAATATAATTTTTTTGGCTTTTTGATAGCATGGGATTGTTTGTACTTCTCTCTCTTCCTCTTCATGCATGTGTGTGTGTGTGTGTGTGGGGGGGTGTCACTCCTATTTGCATTCTAGTCCATATGTGATTAGTTAAGTTGTTGTTTTATGATCATGTCATGTTGTAAAAATGTTATGAACCACAATATTATTGCTATTGTTTAAGAATTCATTTGTATTGTTTATTATCAAAATTATTTGTTTAACGTATTAGTGTTAGATAACTGTATTATCCTTGCTTGTGTTGTACTTACACTCAAATGTACATCACTTTGGATAAAAGCATGTGCTAAATGAAGTTAGATCAGTTAGATAATTAGATTTTGAAGCCTTTTGGATGTAAGCCACCTTATTCTATTGTTGGTTCATCTGGTTTTCTTCTGGAATAAGTGATTTTAGAACCTCAACCCTATAATGCACATCCATGATTTTTGGCCCTGTAATTATTTCCTCTATTATTGGTTTAAATTCTGCAAGAAGTTGTTATTTCAGTGTTTAAGAATCCATGGTCACACAGGTGTTACAAGCCCTTTAAGTGTCGTCGAAGGATCCTTATACAGCTTTATCCTAGATATTTAACTCCTGAAGTCCCTAAGTGACATCTACTGAACTGCCCAGTTGCAGTCATCTGACAATGTGTGAATTGGTGTATCGAAAATGGTGTCTAACTGGGCTTTATGGAAAATTCCTTGTGACCTTGGAAATTCCTTGGAAAATGAGCATGCTTGATTAATTTAGCAAAATCAATTATTTTGAATTAATTGATTTTCTGATCAAAGCATATTCAAACAAATGTAACATAAAATCGCTAATAAAAAATATTATGAAACAATTTTTGCATATCAGTATTGAAATTGTACCTCCGCTTTAGCTGAGACACTTCCTGGTATGAAAAGAAAAAAACAGCAACAAGATTTTAGTATGCTAAGATTGCAAACATTCATTCATTTTCTGTAACTGCTTATCCTGTGTAGGGACGCGGAGGGGCTGGAGCCTATCCCAGCTGACTTTGGTAGGGAGGCAGGGTTCATCCTGAACAAGTCGCCAGTTCATCACCAGTTCATCACAGTTCACCACATAAAAAGACAAACAACCATTCTCACTCACATTCACGCCTGCGGTCCATTTAGAGTCATCAATTCACCTATATTACATGTTTTTGGTGGTGGAAGGAAGCCGGAGAACCCGGAGAGAACCTCTTGTGGAGTACAACACATTCATGGGGGGATACAACTCCTTGATGCATATGTTGCATTGTACAAGTACCACATCATGTCACGGAGGTGGCACCTCTGCCTGCTCTGGCAAACCATCATAGGCCTTGTTAAAGTCTACCGCTGTGGCTGTAAACTATTTGGTGTCGAGGGGCCACTGAAACAAAGAAGCTTCCAGGAAGAGGTTGCAATGAGCCTGATTGTACAGTACTGTGTCCACAAAGGGGTCACCTAAAACCTAACACCTAACGCCACATCATCACCACCACCACCACCACCCAGGAGCATTTGTGTTGGAGATCCAGATGTTCACACTGACCAGGTTAAATACTGGCCTGTGAAATGTTACAAGCATGCAAATTTTGCAAAGTTAATGCAACCGCCACTCTCCATGAGAAATGTGATGTGCAGCTTTGCTTCACGGAAGAAATAAATTGTTTCAGTTGTTATGATTAAGCCAAGGCTAAAGCCCCCAAAAGGTTTAACAGGCATTAAACCAGACAACAAAGGTTCAAATAAGTTGCTGATTTTAAGTTTATTATCACATAAGTCTGTTGCTCAGTTTTCTACAACTACACTAATCTCTTGAGACCCTCCAGAACATTTTTATTGTAAAACCTAACCACTTAAGTTTAATTTTTATATATTTTTTTAAATGAAAATAAAAAATGTAAATTTGTGTTTTGAAGTAAAAACACTGTCAAGCGGATTTATTTTCAAATAAGTAAAAAAATTACAATAAAAGTCCGATGTGACAAATATGTAACATTACAGATCTCTGACACTAAGGAGCAACATTGTGTTTCATGTGGTCCATTTGGTCTATTTTACATATTTTATATTCCCCATAATTTACTTGATGTTTGTTTGTAATTATGTGTCCTCATGTCGATATGTAAATTTGATCATTCACACCAAGTAATATTCAAGTAAACTTCTGAAGTGACATTACAACCTAACAAAACCAAGTAAAATGTGATCGGTAATAGGACCTGGCAACCTGTGCCCTCAGTGGCCGACGTCATTTGCGCGTTGTTTTCAGACACCAGACACAGCTGCACCTGTTCAAGCCAGTGGACCGGAGATCGGTTTGGTTAATCGTTTGTTGGAGGAAATCATGGATATGGAGCATATTGGTAGGTTATATACTTAATTACATTTTTACATTCCTGTTTTGGTCGTCAGCTTAAGTCATTGTTCGAGTTTTGAATACTTAACATTGTTAAGTTTTAGCTACTGCTATTAGCTTAGCCGCTAGCTAGTTATCGTGCTCTCAGACTTGGTCCCGCTGTACACAGGAGGCACCACAGAGATCCAGCAGACTCTTACTTACATGGGGGTCTTGGACAATATTGATCTACAGTGTTTATTCATTAAAATATGTCGCCTTTTAGCGAGATTTGCTGTCTTGAAAGGAAAAATGTGCTATTGGGGGAGGGGGAGGCGTCGTGGTGTCCGACACCCTCTGGCTGGATAAAAAACACCTGCATTTGCGGGTGAAAGTTTTTTTTAGTCGTTAGTTTTTGCTATTTGCTATAATCCCACAAATGAGTGTTTGTTTGTTTAAATTAAATCCTGGAATTTTAACTTCTACTCTGTGTAGTATGTCGGATATGACAGATACATCACTCAACATGATGTTTTCAGCTCAGATGAGAGAATACAGTCAAGCACAGGTGTACCGATCATCTCTATAAGACAACCCTCTTCTCACCATGACCGCTTTTTCGCAGTCCTGTTTTGTTTGCCATTAACATACATATTAATTAAATTTTTCTGTCTCAGGCGAGCGGGTCCAGCACACATGGAGATCTACATGCTACCAATTACTGTCGATAGCGACCGCGCCACAGAGGTCAGTTTTGTAGTTCACTGTTAAACACTTAACATTGTATAGCAAGTGGTAGAAGGGGGGACTTTTCCAGTCAAGGTTCAGTTATTCCGGATTCCTGATTGATGGCAAGCAAACCAAAGTAGGTGAAAGTGGAGAAGGTGAAGTTGACAGCTGGGTGAGATCATATGATAATGTAAACAAGAAACATGCTGCACATACATATTATATGCACACGATAATGTTCATCTTTGATAGATAGATAGATTATATATATTATTCTACTCTTATGTTTTTTTGTCTTGCATACCTTAGAAAAATACTCAGTAGTATACCTATTGCATTATTCTCTGTATTAATTGTTTTAGCAAGGGATCTTTTTTTATGATGGTAATTGATGATTTTATTGTCTTTGGTTTCAGATCAAAGAAGAGTTCAGAAGGATAGCAACAATTCATCTGGAGTGAACAGTTTCATCAAAACTGGACACCTACACTACCAAACTCCTGGAGGTGTTTGGGATAAAGGGTGGGGTTGCAGGCACAAAAATAAGACCTATGCTGGAATCAAAATAAAATACATATAATTACACTCATCTTATTTTGGGCTCATATACACTGAGAATAGATAAGTGTTGAGACAAAATTCATTACAGTAAATGTGAGGCATTCTTACAACTTATTGAAAATATCAGCCCTGCTTAAAAGAAATGTATTCCAAAACAAAAAAAAGAAAATTCAGTCATCTGTATATCCAAATTCCAATTAAAACATGGCAGGACAGCTGTTTCCTCTGACCCTCAATTCCTCTGTTTAATATCCTATAATTTAGACAAGCGGTTCCACAGTCAGACTCAACTAAATTCAGAGTTTTTCTAATTCTTCTGCATAGGTCAGGTCAGTGTGACCAAACCCCCAAAGACAGAGCATCTCTGACTGGGTTTCAAAAGAAGTTGCACTTTTCTCCACTTGCCCTTTTAGAAGACTGGTGCAGGCTTCCATTACAAATGGCTAACATTCTATTCATGATTGCATTCTCTGCTAAAAATTGTTCTCTGTAATAGATTCCTTTCTGTCTTTTTAACAGCAACATGTTGAAGGTAGAAGAGATATCATCACCTGCTGCCTGATGGAGTTTCTTGAAGAATCTGGAAATGAACTCATCAAAGTCTACCAGGTAAATTATTCAAATTTGGGTTTTACTTATGAGTATTTTGACTATAATAAACGTTTCTGTTTGCAAACCTAATAATCAATCTGATCTTCGTATATCAATATATTTACACTTACAGGTAAATACATTTTTAATTGGAAAATATTTTTAACTCGGTTTAACAACTATTAGGACATACATTTTAATTACCATTGAAGACACTTAAATGCCAACTTTTGATGGGTACATTGTTTGAAATGTGTAAAAGACAAACATTTACCTTATTCAGTTTTCTCAGTTATGTCTTCATTTGTTTCTCAGTCAGTTTTTTTCAGTTTCAAGATGTTTATTTTCACACTGTACAATCGTGTGAAAAACTTATGCCGGGAAGCTCCATAAGAAAGAACAGTAGTTAAGTAAAAGACACAACAACAATAAAAATGGGATGAATATACAGTAGTAGAAAAAATAAAATGTATATTCCATACTGTGAATCACCTAATTAAATAATTAATTAATTAATAATTTCTTGAAAATTCCTTAATATGCAAGAGCATATTAAGGAATTTTCAAGAAATTATGTATTGTATATTTACTTCTGAGCACTAATTTATGTTTTGCACAGGTTGTCAACAAAGAAGCCATCAAACAGGACTATGCTGATCATGTCTTAAAGGTCTTCGTCATCCATAGAAATGCTGCACAGGAAGGCTTCACTCCTGCCCATGTGTCGAGCATCATTGGGGGAAAAAAGGTTCTTGATGACATGGCAAAAGCTTGCCTTCTGCTCATCTTATTAACAATATTTAACAATTAACAGTAGAAGTTATAGTTAATTGTTAACCAAAAATAATTGTTGTATTTAAAGATGTTGGTTTACTCAGACTAAGAGTTTAAATGAACTTTGTTGTTAAAATTTATTTTGTTTCGACATGTTTTGTTTGGAAATGCCAAACAGAATGTTTCAACTATGGTATGGAATACCTATTGCACCAGTGTTGACAAACAATGAAGGTGCTGTTGTTTATTAAAAGTATCTGTTATTTCATGTTTTATAGAAGCCTTTTGTTAAGACAATTTTATTGAATAAAAACCAGCCCATGTTGAAAATAAAACAAATCCAAATTCTATTCATGATTTTGAGTTGTGGTAGATGGATGATGTAAATATTAGATATAAAATTTTTATAAAAAGGTGAAAAAAGCTAATTAGATGAACTGGAAATGGCAAGTATTTTCATAGGGACTTTGCAATTCTAAAGAAAGGTAGTTTGAATAATTTACTTTGAAAGGGTGAGTATGTTTTGGGCCTAAGGAAGAAAATTGCTTGTAAAACTTCAGTGTTTTTGATACAAACAATTGTTACTCTTAAAAAAAAGCTTGGTAACAATTTCCACACAGAAATTCTTAAGTAACATTTACATATGTAAATGTTACTCCTTTCAGTGTGCATCTTATTTTCGTCATATTCTTATTGTAAGAATATGACGATAAAGACAAAAAATTGAACAAACTGCTAAATTGAACAAATTGAATTCCATGGAAGTTTATCAAACTCACACAGAACAATAATGAAGATTATTGTTCTGTGTGATGATGAAGATTCATGGCTTTTTAGGACGGTTCTTCCAAGTCTTGGGATTCGAGAGAAAGAAATGAAAATTATAACCAACACTGATCGAAAGATATTCACATTTTACAAAGGAAGTCTTATGCAATTTTTTCTGTTATAATGCTACTCTAATATGCATCAATAAATCAGAATGGGCAGCAGGCTCCAGCCTTGTGTCTGACGGTGAAAAGCTGGTAGCATCATGGGTTGCACTGTGCCTCTGTCTGGTCGATAAGTGAAATGGCACAATGACGTCACTACCCATGACGCCTTTCATGGCGGAGACGAGAAATCCTCACAGAAAACGTTCATTATTGTGTTAATCATTATGTATAAATCATCTATTTCGTAAAAGTCTCGAAAAAACTGACAGTTCAAGGTTCCATTATGAAAATTATGCATACATGGGTGCGCAGGCAATTCTGCTGTATCGTCGTCTTGTCACATGATCAAACTATACATGCAGTATTACCAAGCAATCATTGCATGAATTGTGTATAATTATGACAAATATTCAAAAATAATAAGCAATTATCCATTAAGTTGAACAGTTTGGGTTTCTTGATCATGTTTTACACTTTATAGATGGCTACAGATTGCTTTATATAAAATAAAGAAAACCATGACTTTGAATGCTGTAACATAAATAGTATGGCAAAAACAATCAACCTTGAATATGATTGGAGGCATTTTAGAATTGATGTTGGACTTTGTGTAAACACTACAATGCTATTCTTATTCAATAGCTAATAAGATAAGATATCCCTTTATTAGTCTCACAGTGGGGAAATTTACAGTGATGTTAGGAAAGGAAAAATTTGTATAAGGACATTAAATAATTGTATTTTAAATCTATAAACTTGTATTTCCTCATGCAATTTAACCCCCATAAAAGTTGTGAATGTCTGTTGTGAGAACTTCCATAGTTTCACAACATATCTGTCAATTACCAAAAAATCTTGGTAAAATAAAGAGCCATTTCTTTTCCTGTAGAGTGACACTAATTTTATCTAATTTTAGGAAGGTATTTACAGAATTAAACTTGAATTTAACAGTTTCATTCTTTAATTATAAAAGAACTATTTGTGAAATTATGTTGAATTTGTCAATGTATTTTAACAGTCTTATGTGAAAAAAATTAAAATTTCTCACATTTTATATTTCTGTTTTGACCTCATTAAAGTTGTTAATATCTGTCAATTAACAATCAATCTATATAGAATTACAGAATATGCACTTCATTTACAATTACCTTTCTGTAATTTTACCACTTTTAACCAATTATTTACTATGTTAATCTAAATTTTAAAAGTTACAGAACTATAATAAAAGTCACTATCTGTGAAATTAGAGTAATTATGTCTGTTTTCAATTAAATAAACTCTATTTTAACAGTTAAACAATGTTTATAGACAGTATACACTGAGAAAACACATTTATTCAACATTTTTGTTGTGAGAACTTCCATAGTTTCACAAAATATCTGTCAATTAACAAAATATTTTTGTAGAATTATGGAACCATTTCTTCTTTTCATGTTAAAAGTCACTAATTTTATCTAATTTTAGAAAGGTATTTACAGTATTAAACTTTAATTCAACAGTTTCATTCTTTAATTAAAAAAGAAATAATCGTGAAATTATGTTGAATTTGTAAATGTATTTTAACAATCTTTTTATGTGAAAAAACTAAAAATTTCTTTAACAAAACTTATTAATTATTAAAATTTATGATTTTTTACAGTTACAGATTTTTCATGTTATTTTACATTAGCCATGTAAATTCACAGTATATTTTAGTAATTTTATTGATATTTTATGTATTTTTAAAATACAGGGAAATTCTGTAAAAATAAACTGAAAAATTTATGTAAAATCACAGTTTTTTTTTACAGTGTAGAGTATAGTAATATTGTAAATATTCTTTTTTATCACTGCTAACATTCCAGTATTTCCTTGCAGATTGTTCCATTCAGGGACTGTACCCTCACGAAAACATTAAAAGGCTATTTTGAGGGAGAAGGCAAAATCAGAATGATTGTGTGTGTAAACCCAGCCGCTGGTCAATACACTCAAACGAAGGTAGGCCATGTATTTTGCTGGAATTCAATAGTCCACTGTCACTGGTTCTGTCCACCACATGTATGGATTTCCTTCAGATTACTGTTGACACTTTGAAAGCCAGTTCAAAGCTGAGTTTCAAATCATCAGTTTTTGAATTTGGATCCCTTCTGTGGCTTTAAGGTCATGAGGAAAAGTGTATTTCTTATAGTTCTCCACTGTATGTGTTACAGGGGGTGATGATGTTGGCAAAGATTGCCAAACAGGTGAAAGTGGCACGGCCAGGTGAACGGCCAGTGGCGTTCAACAGCATCAAACCACCTGAGGACAAAGACAAGGTAAAACCTTCATTAATATTTTGTCTACTTGATTTCTAACAAATACTGTACACTGTTGGAGTTGGAAGGGGGGGACAATTATTTTAAAATGCTTTCAATCTTCATCAGGTAACCGACGTTAAGCTCGTGGATGAACATTACCGTTACCATGTGATTGTGTCCTACGTTGAGATTTACAAGAACTTCATGTACGATCTCCTGAACGCTTCACCTCTAAATGAGTAAGAGACATGATT
Source organism: Chaunax sp. Z400 (assembly GCA_037577475.1). Lineage (NCBI taxonomy): Eukaryota > Metazoa > Chordata > Actinopteri > Lophiiformes > Chaunacidae > Chaunax > Chaunax sp. Z400. The sequence continues at coordinate 2,598,793 of CM075198.1, forward strand.
AGGTGTCAGTGTATGTTTTCTGAATCACGAGGCCTGTTTTAAACCAGGTTATCTGTGGTGCAATGAATACTTGGACCTTGGCTGTAGCTGATGTTGTATAGGCCATTAGTGCATTTCCATCCCATTCATCCAAAGCCCTGTAAATAGCATAGGTGTATCTTGCTAGTCATGTTGGTGGCTGTCATCTTCATGGATGGTTCAGTTTGTTCATAAGCAGAACGTCTCTACTCATGTCTCATTTACAGGTTGTATTAACAAGGACCTGTTGGGACTGAACAACTGTATTAGAACCATGCGTAAGAACCAAGTTAATGGAAACAAGAAGCAGGTTGGTATTTTACAGTCTGTTCATCATATTTAGCTGTTCATCTGTTTTATGTAGAGTATACTAATATTGTAAATATTCTTTTTTATCATTGCTAACATTCCAGTATTTCCTTGCAGATTGTTCCATTCAGGGACTGTACCCTCACGAAAACATTAAAAGGCTACTTTGAGGGAGAAGGCAAAATCAGAATGATTGTGTGTGTAAACCCAGCCGCTGGTCAATACACTCAAACGAAGGTAGGCCATGTATTTTGCTGGAATTCAATAGTCCACTGTCACTGGTTCTGTCCACCACATGTATGGATTTCCTTCAGATTCAGGTGTCAGTGTATGTTTTGTGAATCACGAGGCCTGTTTGAAACCAGGTTATCTGTGGTACAATGAATACTTGGACTTTGGCTGTAGCTGATGTTGTATAGGCCATTAGTGCATTTCCATCCCATTCATCCAAAGCCCTGTAAATAGCATAGGTGTATCTTGCTAGTCATGTTGGTGGCTGTCATCTTCATGGATTGGTTCCCCACTTTTACTGTTGCTGTAGAGACCAGTAACGTCCTTGAAGGACTTGGGCTAACCCAGTGGTCATATGTCTGTACTCCTGAATGTATATGTCGCCACAGATTGGATTTATTTAACATTTACACTGACATCAAGCATTTTTCATTGGAGATTTTGGCTGCTTGTCTGACTAAAGCCACACATTGTGTTAAATTGTCTCTTCATAAACTTGTTTCAGGAAAGCCAAAGTCTATGAAGTTCTAAAACCTCTCAAGAGTATGGCCAACTGCATACAAAAAGAAGTCAAAACACGAGAGGAAGCTATGAAAGTCTTTAATACGGGTGAGTGGTGATAATAACTCTGTTGTTCTGAATACAAGGGTATTATATTTTTTGTCATTTTATTCCCTTATATGCAGATTGAATATGTAGTTTTGCAAAGTTTTAAATATTTAAAATGTATTTTTATTCAGACTAAACATTGAAAAGAAAAGAAAAGTTTTTTATTGCTTATAAGCAAGTCCATAAGGAGTTGATATGCAGCAGGACGTTTTAGGTTAGCTTCCTGTGGCTACCGCCAGCTTTCATATTCAGTTGAGCAATCAAATCAACAGAAATAATTAGACAAAGGCCTAAATGTGTTGACTTTATAAGAAAAGATAAGGCCTTCATTGTTACCCATGTTATAACTGTTTCACATCGTATTAATGATGCTCCACTCTGTCTCTAGCACAACAAGAAAGGAGGACAGAGAAGCATGATCTCAACAGCACTTCCAGTCGCTCCCACGCTTTGTTCACTGTGAAGCTGCTCCGTGAATCTCTACATCCTCAGGTGACGTTCACCTCTAGTGTGACATATTGCAACACATTGTTCATTCTTTATGGTGAAATGTTTATTCAAAGAATGACAGTGGCTGTTGAGTGATACTAACAGTGTGATATTTTATTTTTGCAGCACAATAAGAAGGTGGATGTGAGCCAGCTCTGTCTGGTTGACCTGGCAGGAGTTGAGAATGTGAAAAAAGCCAATGCAGTGGGAAAGCGAGCCCTTGAAGCAGGTCAGTGGGTTTCTTTCTCTCTTAAGTCAACCGGAGACATTTCTGTGTATCCGTTTTCAGTTTGTTTATAAGCAGAACGTCTCTACTCATGTCTCATTTACAGGTTGTATTAACAAGGACCTGTTGGGACTGAACAACTGTATTAGAACCATGCGTTAGAACCAAGTGAATGGACACAAGAAGCAGGTTGGTATTTTACAGTCTGTTCATCATATTTAGCTGTTCATCTGTTTTATGTAGAGTATAGTAATATTGTAAATATTCTTTTTTATCACTGCTAACATTCCAGTATTTCCTTGCAGATTGTTCCATTCAGGGACTGTACCCTCACGAAAACGTTAAAAGGCTATTTTGAGGGAGAAGGCAAAATCAGAATGATTGTGTGTGTAAACCCAGCCGCTGATCAATACACTCAAACGAAGGTAGGCCATGTATTTTGCTGGAATTCAATAGTCCACTGTCACTGGTTCTGTCCAACACATGTATGGATTTCCTTCAGATTACTGTTGACACTTTGAAAGCCAGTTCAAAGCTGAGTTTCAAATCATCAGTTTTTGAATTTGGATCCCTTCTATGGCTTTAAGGTCATGAGGAAAAGTGTATTTCTTATAGTTCTCCACTGTATGTGTTACAGGGGGTGATGATGTTCGCAAAGATTGCCAAACAGGTGAAAGTTGCACGGCCAGGTGAACGGCCAGTGGCGTTCAACAGCATCAAACCACCTGAGGACAAAGACAAGGTAAAACCTTCATTAATATTTTGTCTACTTGATTTCTAACAAATACTGTACACTGTTGGAGTTGGAGGGGGGGGGACAATTATTTTAAAATGCTTTCAATCTTCATCAGGTAACCGACGTTAAGCTCGTGGATGAACATTACCGTTACCATGTGATTGTGTCCTACGTTGAGATTTACAAGAACTTCATGTACGATCTCCTGAACGCTTCACCTCTAAATGAGTAAGAGACATGATTAGGTGTCAGTGTATGTTTTCTGAATCACGAGGCCTGTTTTAAACCAGGTTATCTGTGGTGCAATGAATACTTGGACCTTGGCTGTAGCTGATGTTGTATAGGCCATTAGTGCATTTCCATCCCATTCATCCAAAGCCCTGTAAATAGCATAGGTGTATCTTGCTAGTCATGTTGGTGGCTGTCATCTTCATGGATTGGTTCCCCACTTTTACTGTTGCTGTAGAGACCAGTAACGTCCTTGAAGGACTTGGGCAAACCCAGTGGTCATATGTCTGTACTCCTGAATGTATTTGTCGCCACAGATTGGATTTATTTAACATTTACACTGACATCAAGCATTTTTCATTGGAGATTTTGGCTGCTTGTCTGACTAAAGCCACACATTGTGTTAAATTGTCTCTTCATAAACTTGTTTCAGAAAAGCCAAAGTCTATGAAGTTCTAAAACCTCTCAAGAGTATGGCCAACTGCATACAAAAAGAAGTCAAAACACAAGAGGAAGCTATGGAAGTCTTTGATACGGGTGAGTGGTGATAATAACTCTGTTGTTCTGAATACAAGGGTATTATATTTTTTGTCATTTTATTCCCTTATATGCAGATTGAATATGTAGTTTTGCAAAGTTTTAAATATTTAAAATGTATTTTTATTCAGACTAAACATTGAAAAGAAAAGAAAAGTTTTTTATTGCTTATAAGCAAGTCCATAAGGAGTTGATATGCAGCAGGACGTTTTAGGTTAGCTTCCTGTGGCTACCGCCAGCTTTCATATTCAGTTGAGCAATCAAATCAACAGAAATAATTAGACAAAGGCCTAAATGTGTTGACTTTATAAGAAAAGATAAGGCCTTCATTGTTACCCATGTTATAACTGTTTCACATCGTATTAATGATGCTCCACTCTGTCTCTAGCACAACAAGAAAGGAGGACAGAGAAGCATGATCTCAACAAGACTTCCAGTCGCTCCCACGCTTTGTTCACTGTGAAGCTGCTCCGTGAATCTCTACGTCCTCAGGTGACGTTCACCTGTAGTGTGACATATTGCAACACATTGTTCATTCTTTATGGTGAAATGTTTATTCAAAGAATGACAGTGGCTGTTGAGTGATACTAACAGTGTGATATTTTATTTTTGCAGCACAATAAGAAGGTGGATGTGAGCCAGCTCTGTCTGGTTGACCTGGCAGGAGTTGAGAATGTGAAAAAAGCCAATGCAGTGGGAAAGCGAGCCCTTAAAGCAGGTCAGTGGGTTTCTTTCTCTCTTAAGTCAACCGGAGACATTTCTGTGTATCCGTTTTCAGTTTGTTCATAAGCAGAACGTCTCTACTCATGTCTCATTTACAGGTTGTATTAACAAGGACCTGTTGGGACTGAACAACTGTATTACAACCATGCGTTAGAACCAAGTGAATGGACACAAGAAGCAGGTTGGTATTTTACAGTCTGTTCATCATATTTAGCTGTTCATCTGTTTTATGTTGTGACAACCCTCTTGTCTTCCTATTTGGGCTGCCCTTCCTGTTAGGAGGGAAACAGGAAGGGAATTGATTTCACCTGTACCTGCTGCTCCTCAGCTAGATAAGCTGGTGGTTTCAGCAGGTTTCTCTCTCTCTCTAGGGGCACATGGACCTCGGGTTTGTTTGGTAGATTTCTTTTGTGTTCATATGCTTTGTCCATGCTATCATTGATCTACACACATTTAGATTGTCTTTGGTTAATTATTTTCTGCTAAATAAACTATTAGTTGAAAGTCATGTGTTGTCCTCTCCTCTTTGTCCTTCCCTGGAGCCGGGCTGTGACAAAGTTGGGGGCTCGTCCAAAGGTTGTGATTTGGTATTTTGTAAGCTGCTAAAGAACAGTTTGTCACTAAGTAGGCTGACTTTAGCAAAAATAAGTTGTTGGAGAGTGTCACACATGATGTTAGGATTATAGAGAGCTTTGGTCTAGTTCCTTTGTTGGTCTACTGGGTTTGTAGGGCAATTGTTTGTTTGGTAGGTGCTAACCTAACTATAGGTGGCTTTGTTTTATTGGAGTTTCTCCTGGTAGGCTTAGCAATAAGTTCTATTAGAGAGCTGGTTGCAACTTAACTGCTTTAGTGTGGTGGTGAAAGTGAGTAGAGCTATATGCTCGGGATCACGTCCGTGGGTTCCTGGGAGTGGCTGCATAGCAGGTGCTTTCCAGCCCCGCTGGTTTACAGTGAGTAAATACCCCTCACCCGTAACTGCACGAAGACTAGGGTTGAGTGTATTTAGTCAGTTAGATAGGTACATTAGTTAGTTTAGGGGGGAGAGACTCCAGTGTGTTTTGCCACCTGTGATTAGGTTGGTTATAGGTAAAGTCTTTTTTTTGTTTGCAATGGATATTGACAGTTGGAACATCTTCTAACTAAGTATGGCATCTGTTGTGGATTGTTTCATTCAGTCTCCTTCTGAAACATTGCTTGAACAGTGCACTAAAGAGCAGTTATTGAAGATTGCTGAACACTTTAACATTGAAATTGGGACAAATCGTCTGAAGGAAACTGTAAAGAGCATTCTGAAAGCTAATTTAATGGAAGATGGAATTTTGGTAGGTGAAAAACCTAGGCAGGTAACTAAGGTCTCTATGTCTTCCATGCCAAATTTAACATTTGAGCAACAAAGGGAGTTAATGATTATTCAGATGGAACATGAAAAATTTATGCAGCAAAGACAGCTAGAAGTGGAAGTAATGAAACAAAAAACAGAGCAAGAAAGATGGAAATTGGAACAATGTAAACTTGACTTGGTGAAAGAAGGTAAAATCTCACTTAGTGAGTTGGATGAGCAGTCTGCAGTTGTTGGTATATCTACTGCTCGATTTGACATTGCCAATAATTTGAAGTTGTTGCCAAAGTTTAACGACAAAGACCCGGAAACATTCTTTTGTATGTTTGAGCGACTGGCAAACTCTAGAAATTGGCCTGATCAAGATCGCACCTTGATGTTACAATGCATTTTTACAGGTAAAGCCCAGGAGGCGTATGCGGCGTTATCATCAGAAGACTGTAAGGACTATAAGAAAGTAAAAGCAGCAGTCCTAACAGCTTATGAATTAGTTCCAGAGGCTTACAGACAGCGTTTCAGGAACTGGAGAAAATCTTATGAGCAAACACATGTAGAATTTGCTGGGGATTTGGGTCTGCAGTTCAGTCGTTGGTGTTCTGCATCCAATGTAAACTCATTTGAAGAACTGTGCAATTTGGTTGTTCTTGAGCAATTTAAACAATCAGTACCCACTTACATTGCCATGTACATTAATGAGCGTAAAGCAAAGACTCCGACTGATGCTGCTGTCCTTGCAGATGAGTATGTATTGACACATAAACGTATTTTTGGTGATCAGCATCGAACTGATTTTGGTCCACATTTTAGTGTTGACAAGTCTCACTTTCAGGACAAAGGCTCTTATTTGAAAAATGATGGAGTTTGTAATTTCTGTCATCAACATGGGCATTGGAAAAAAGAATGTCCATCTTTGAAGACAAAGAGAGGCTTTAATGTGTCACCAGTTAAATCTTCTGCGTTGTCGGTGCCGATTGCCTCTACCAATAAAAAGAGGTTGGTGACTCCACTAATGATGCAAACTAAAACTTTGACTGCAGCCGAGATTGCAGTAGGCTATGCACCATTCATTTCTGATGGGTTTGTGTCTCTAGTGGGCAGTGATGAAAAAGTTCCTGTTAAAATACTGAGAGATTGTGGTGCCTTGGATACCCTTGTACGTGAGTCAGTCTTGCCCTTTTCTCCACAAACAGACACAGGAAGTTGTATCCCTGTTCGAGGAGTAGGTTTAACGACAGTTTTTGTTCCTGTGCATGAGATGTGTTTGTCCTGCAACTTGGTACAGGGAGATGTGAAGGTCGGTGTGCGTCCAGAGTTGCCTGTCGAGGGGGTTGATGTAATCTTGGGCAATGATTTAGCTGGAGCACGCATATGGCCTGACATAGTAGTGCCTGCTGAGCAACTAGGGGAACTGTCGGTAGTGTCTGATGTAAATCATCAGGTGGAGGACGTACCAGAACAGCCAGTATCTTCAGTTTGTGCAGTAACACGGTCTATGACTGCTAGTGAAGAAAAAACTGGAGCACAGCAAGGTACTGTCAAATTTGCTTTGCATTTACCTGCTGACCTCTTGTCTGTGCCCCATCAGGAGCTGGTAGAGGCTCAAAAGTTGGATTCCTCTTTGAAACACCTGCTTGATTGTGTAGTGAAAATGTCTGATGTGGAGAAGGAGTCTCCAATATATTTTTTGCAAGATGAGTTGTTAATGAGGAGGTGGGTCCCTTCTGGGGAAAATGTGGTTTGTGGGTTTGTGGAGCAGGTGGTTTTGCCTGTTAAGTACCGACAGTCTGTGCTTGCAACGGCCCATGACGGTACAGCTGGTCATATGGGTGTAAGGAAAACTTATGATCGTATTCTGCGTCATTTTTTTTGGCCACTGTTAAAAAAGGACGTTTCTGCATACATTAAGACCTGTCACGTCTGCCAATTAACAGGGAAACCAAACCAAACTATTACACCTGCACCGTTGCAACCCATACCAGCAGTAACTCAACCATTTGAACACCTCATAATTGATTGTGTTGGTCCACTGCCTCGTTCAAAGTCGGGCTGTCACTATCTGCTAACGATAATGTGTCATTCAACTAGATATCCAGCTGCATATCCTCTGCGTGCAATTTCTGCCAGATTGGTGGTTAAGGCGCTAAGTCAGTTCATCTCTGTGTTTGGGGTCCCCAAAATAATTCAGAGTGATCAGGGTTCCAACTTTACATCACGGCTATTTAAGCAGGTTCTTAATCAGCTCCAGATTAAACATTTTAAGTCTTCAGCTTATCATCCTCAGAGTCAAGGTGCACTAGAGCGATTTCACCAGCACTTGAAATCTCTCATGCGTGCTTATTGTACTGAACTAAAAGCCGACTGGGAGGAGGGATTGCCTTGGCTTTTATTAGCAGCTAGGGAAGTTGTACAAGAAAGCACTGGTTTCAGCCCCAATGATCTTGTGTTTGGGCACACTGTGCGTGGCCCACTAGCCATTGTGAAGGATAATTGGGAGTCCTCCAAACCTCAGCAAAGTCTGTTAGACTATGTTAATGGATTTAAACAGAGACTGTATGAGGCAGGACAATTGGCTAAAGAAAACTTGGGGCTTGCTCAGAAAAAAATGAAAAGACTGTATGACCGCAAGGTTGAACAACACAAGTATGGTCCTGGTGATCAGGTTTTGGTGTTGTTGCCAGTGGTTGAGTCTCCTTTTCAAGCTAAATTTTTTGGTCCTTGCAGTGTGTTACGTCAAGTTTCAGAGCTCAACTACTTGGTTTCTGTGCCAAATAAAAGGAAGGCAACCAAAATCTGTCATGTAAACTTAATGAAACCATATCATGTCCGTGTCCCTGATACAACGGAGTCTGGGGCATGTGGTAATCCCATACTTCTTAGTTGTGTTGATCCAAAGCCTTCTTTGGGGTTGGCAGCTTTGGAGGAGGAGGAAGTGGTAATGGGCAGTGGAGTGTTGCAACCTCGGCTTAAGAACTCAGAACTTCTGAGTAATAGGCATGAGTTGTTGGGTCACTTGGATGAGTCTCAGAGTGAGGAGTTGAGTGACATCATTGACCATTATTCATCTTTGTTTTCAGATACTCCATCTTGCACGGGCTTGATTCAACATGATATTGATGTTGGTGAGGCTCAGCCCATTAAACAACGTTTTTATCGGATGCCTCTGGAGAAACAAGAAGTATTACAGTCTGAAGTTACTTACATGTTAGATAACGGTTTGGCTGTGCCATCCTCCTCAGCTTGGGCTTCTCCATGTTTATTGGTTAAAAAGACAGATGCGTCTTTCAGGCCTTGTACAGATTTTCGCAAGGTTAACGCCGTCACAAAACCAGACTCCTACCCACTGCCTAGGATGGAAGATTGTGTGGATCAGGTGGGGGCGGCACAATATGTTAGTAAGTTTGACCTCTTGAAAGGGTACTGGCAAGTTCCTCTTTCTGAAAGGGCACAAGAGATTTGCTCGTTCATTACTCCCTCTGGTCTCTATAGTTATACTGTTATGCCGTTGGGGTGGCGTAATGCACCTGCAACGTTCCAGAGACTCATGAATAAAGTTGTTTCTGGGTTACAGGGTTGTGCAGTATATCTAGATGATGTTGTCATTTATAGTGACTCGTGGGAGGAACACCTAAACCGGATAAAGGCGTTGTTTGAGAGGTTGGTTTGGGCCCGTTTAACAGTCAACCTCGCAAAGTGCGAGTTTGCTAGAGCTTCCGTTACGTATCTGGGAAAAGTGGTGGGGCAAGGTGAAGTGCGGCCAGTGGATGCCAAGGTAACAGCCATTAAGGCCTATCCTATACCCTTAAACAAAAAGGAGCTAATGCGTTTCCTTGGTATGGCTGGCTACTACCGCAGTTTTTGTGCTAATTTTGCCTCTGTTGTAGCTCCACTTACCAACTTGCTGAAGGCTGAGGTAAAGTTCAGTTGGTCTCCTGATTGCCAGGAAGCATTTGACAAGGCTAAGACAATGTTGTGCTCAGCACCAGTACTTGCTGCTCCTCGATTAGGACAGCCATTTCAGCTTCAAGTTGATGCCAGCAATGTTGGGGCTGGTGCGGTTTTGATGCAAGGCAATGCGGATGGGGTAATGAGACCTGTAAGCTACTTCTCCAAAAAGTTTAAGTCTTATCAGTTGCACTACTCTGTGATAGAGAAAGAGGCTCTTGCACTTGTTTGGGCCCTCCAACATTTTGATGTTTATGTTGGGTCGGGCGTTCCCCTTGTTGTGTTTACAGATCACAATCCGTTGACGTTTCTGCGGTCACTGCAAAACCCAAATCAACGGTTGATGAGATGGGCTTTATTCTTGCAGCCTTATGAGTTGGATATACAACATATTAGGGGCACTGCCAATCTTGTTGCTGATGCCTTATCTCGTGCCGCTTTGCCTTAAGGTCTCCTGACCTTACAACCCTAATTTTGGGGATCTAGTGATTGTCAGAAATACTTCACATTGGCTGTGACAAAGTAGAGTATAGTAATATTGTAAATATTCTTTTTTATCACTGCTAACATTCCAGTATTTCCTTGCAGATTGTTCCATTCAGGGACTGTACCCTCACGAAAACATTAAAAGGCTACTTTGAGGGAGAAGGCAAAATCAGAATGATTGTGTGTGTAAACCCAGCCGCTGGTCAATACACTCAAACGAAGGTAGGCCATGTATTTTGCTGGAATTCAATAGTCCACTGTCACTGGTTCTGTCCACCACATGTATGGATTTCCTTCAGATTACTGTTGACACTTTGAAAGCCAGTTCAAAGCTGAGTTTCAAATCATCAGTTTTTGAATTTGGATCCCTTCTGTGGCTTTAAGGTCATGAGGAAAAGTGTATTTCTTATAGTTCTCCACTGTATGTGTTACAGGGGGTGATGATGTTCGCAAAGATTGCCAAACAGGTGAAAGTGGCACGGCCAGGTGAACGGCCAGTGGCCAACCCTGCAGAGGTCATAGGTGAGCTGTGCTACTACAGTAGCTAGCATTGAGTACCGTAAACTGTAGAACCTTTTTAGCACTGGTTCCTGGAACTGTTAGCAGCTGGAGAAACTGTTTTTAATATTTTCAGTTTACTCATCCTGGATTACTGGACTAAACATTAAGAAACCTGATGGAATATCAGAAGAGTTTGGACTATAAAAATAGAAATAACTGTCCAAAAGTTAATAGATAACAAAGCAGAAGAGGAACCACCAGCATTGGCCCTCTAGTTCTCATTACCATGGGCTTCCTTACTGTAAAATTTCCTCTGTAAATGGTGCACAGTTCACACACTATTGGTTTAATAACTCAGGTTTCAGACATAACAAAAATCCCACTGCTTTAGTCAACTAAATATGTTGATATGGAATTGGCAAACACTACCACAACACAACCTAACTGATGACACAAAGTCCTGAGCTCAGTACCCAACCCTAGTACTAACTCCATGTGTTGTAATCATGTTGGATTCTTACCTGTCACATTTTGACATTCAGACTAATGACTGTATATTACTAATTTGAAAATAATCTTTCCATGTCTTATTCACCAACAGATGGGCTCAGAGGAACACCTGGATACCCGCCTGTCTCAAAGGACGAACAAAAGAAGCCTTTCAAGGCCAAAGCACCGACTAAACCAGTTAAAAAGTACAGGCTCATTTTCTACCCCTCAAATTATTGTCTAGTGTGTGTACTTCATTACAGATTTTAGGCGGCAATGATGTATCAGTATTTTTTAAAAGGCATTCATCCATTTAGTCAAATTCACATTGATAGATGACAACACTAATTCTCTCAGTGAAAAGTGGATAAGAGGAGGTTTTGATTTTCCATGTTCCTAGGACTCCTAGACAAAATCTCTTACAACCACCATGGCACTTGTAAGACCTTCACCATGAGTTGATCACCAGGGAGATGTGGGCTCCGAGTCCACTCCGAGCCCACGCCGAGTCCACGCGGAGTCCACGCTTAGCCCACGCCGAGTCCACGCCGATCCCACGCCGAGTCAACGCCGATCCCACGCCGGGGCCACGCTTAGCCCACATCGAGTCCACTCCGAGGCCACGCTTAGCCCACGTAGTTCAGTAATTTTTTATTTTGCAGGATTGTTCCAGATTGGCGTGATTCTGCAGGGGATAAGTGAAGACCAAGTTATTTTAAGAGATTCCCACCAGGCTATCAGGGAGGTGCTTATACTAATGCTTTTAAAGCAGCTATATCATTTGATAGTGGGGCTGATGAATGGCAGGTCTGAGATTTGGATTTCATCACAGAATGTCTGTTCTGAGTGGTCCAGTCATGGGCGGATCCAGGGGTGGGGCCAGAGGGGCGCTGGCCCCAGCTGAAATCTGATTGGTGGTGTGGCAGAGAGTCAAAGAAAGACGAGGAGACTTTGGCTTGCAGTCACGGGATCATTTACTGTCATGTCTGTCTTACATGATACCTGACATGATCAACACAATAGCGACTGCTGTAGTTTTATACCCATCAATACACACTCATGGTTTACATATCACTCTGGCTCCATGGCTGGTCTGCATATCTTCCACAGAAGGTTACAACAACATATCTTATATCTTCATTTGTGGTTAGAACACCATGTAATTGAAGGATTGAGAGGCCAAACAAGAACTTCTTGAACCATTGTGTTAATACAAGTAAAACTCCCTACATATCCCCCCTCTGGGAGCAAAAACTCCCAAAAAGACTGTGTTTAAGTTGCTGTAATAAACATAAATAAAAACATAATACAAACTTAATAATAAAAAATCAACTATAACTAATTATACAGGTTCATTTCATATTAAGACGAAAACCCTGCTTGACTGCATTCATTCTCATTTGCAGGGAAAGTTCTTTATCGTCCTCTTCCTGTTAGAGCGACGGCCTTCTGACATGCGATGAACCTGTATATATGTAATATGGTAATGCAAAGTATGAGCTGCTTACACTTGATTACTTAGTGTATGTTGATTTTTGAATGCTAATTAAAATGAAATGATACACACAGAACAATTTCAATGTCAAAACAAAAACATATGACATATGGTGATACCACAGAGTCCATGTGTCTCTTTTCCTGAATCTTTTATCCCATAGGAGCATCATCAGAGTCCTCCAGGAAGTTAGGGATAGGGAACAAATCAGAACAAAATTTATCCCCATTTTCCCAAAGTTTTGTCTAGCCAATCCCATGACCAGTTATCCCTGCCAGCATTCTCTCTAAGCTCCTGCCTCAATCCCCGAATTTTATCCATTGCTACGGAAAATGTTCCATCAGGTGCAGTATTATTGGGTATGGCCATTGAAAGGGCTGATAACATCCGAAGCAGGTGGAGTATGTCAGAGCAGCTGGAGGGAACTCGGGTACTGCAGACATGAGGAAAATATGCTAACTCTACACTGAAAGGTCAGGGTTCAAACCCAGAACCCTCTGGCTGTTGGCCAACAGTGCCAACCACTCCACATCATAAAAAACATCATGAATTCATTATAATTATAATTTAAACTACTTTTACTGCTGAGCGATCGAGGCCTGTGAAGCACAGCCTTCAGCTTCATTTGTAAATTGAGCATGAAGCACAAAAAAAGAGTTAGATGCATGTTAACAAGCCACAACCCACTGGTTTCATGGCAGACACTTTAACCACGCAACCACTATGATGGATAATGGAGAAAGGAATGGGATTTGTAGTCAAAGCTGTGCATCCTCCCTGAAACACAACCTCTATGTCTTGCAGAGCCTCAGCGGTGTGACCGATCGCTGGGAGTGGGGAGGAGAGATGCCCAGCAGAGGAAAACGGGGGAATGAACGAGCTTCATGAAAGCATCATGGCACAGTGAAGAGCCAGTCTAAGACATCAGTGAGAATGTTCTCAGGGTAGGAAGATAGGCTGGTGTGCTTCCTGGGGCTGGAAGCTGATAGAAGCTAAAATGACTTTAGCTCACATGACATTTGACTGAGCTTCAGTCATTTGCATATTAAGTCATTGCAATGTGGTGTTACAGAGCATGTTGTTCTTTCTACCTGTACAGGTGTCCATCATCCCTCGAGGGAAGGGTCTGGGGTACGCTCAATACTTGCCTAAAGAGCAGTACTTGTACACCAAAGAGCAGCTTCTCGACCGGATGTGTATGACTCTAGGCAGTCGAGTCTCAGAGGAGATCTTCTTTGGACGAATCACCACCGGAGCTCAGGACGACCTCCGAAAGGTCACCCAGAGCGCTTATGCACAGGTCAGAACTCACACAGATGAGACAATAATGTTTTTAGAGATAAACTGATGGAGATGTGTTGAAACACTGACGTAGGTTTTAGAAATCATCAGCAGGAAGAAAAAGAGAATGAAACCTGTTGTGATGAGATAAAAAATGGCCAAGATGTTGTGTTTCTTGTTCCTGTCTGACCTTGTGGCTGTTCTGCTGCAGATCGTTCAGTTTGGGATGAACGAGAAGGTGGGTCAGGTGTCCTTCGACCTCCCCCGGCAGGGCGAGATGGTTCTGGAGAAACCGTACAGCGAAGCTACGGCTCGCCTCATCGACACCGAGGTTCGGAGCCTCATCAGCGAGGCGTATCAGAGAACCCACCGACTGCTGAGTGACAAAAAGGCTGAGGTGGAGAAGGTACCGATGATCAAACACATGCATGTAGATTTTTCTTCAAGTGGTGTTCTTCAATCCACTGTACATCTGTGACTACGTCTTAAACTAGAACCACCTTTCACTCATAAAACCCTGACACTGAGTTGTAGAACCTTCTGTGCTGGGAAGGCTACGAATGTTACAAATGCAAAATGAAGGTTTTAGAGCTTCTTATTAAAAGATTGTCACAGGAATGTTCTAGATTTTAATGTCATGGTTCAATCAGAGCTGGTTCTAGTTTAGATGTTATAGACTTTTCGAACACCAGTTGGAGAACATTATAGAGGTGTTTTCTGTGAATGACCAAGAAGGCATTAGGACTCTTCTCCAACAGGTTCTAGGTGCACAATTAAGACATTTTTTGTACAGTGGTCTCAATATGGGAATTTCTTCTGATAAAAGATATTCCGCAGAACCTAGAACCCGTTGGTGCTTTTAGAACTCTCATTGAGATGTAGAATATTTGCTGAGAATGATTACTTCCTCCAAAACCCCTCTATCACTGGCCTAGTCCTCGACTTTAGGTGACATGTGAACATTGAGGAGTACCGATGTGGGAAGAGGAGAGGGGCGGAGACGGCCCTCTTATGTGATTCTACCCACTGGCCTCTGTGAGCTGAGCTTGGACCCCTATAAGAAATATCTTTTGTAATAAGCCCTTCTCACAGCCTGTCCCGGAGTCCTCCGTCTCAAGAAGCATGTAGGGATCCCGACCTTTAAAAGTTCTTAACAGTTATAAAAAACTTACTGGGCTCACTCCCTATGTTGACCCAGGGTCAGGTCCCTATCACTCTTCTCTCTCCTATATGTGATGTGTGTTTGCTTCAAAGTTATCAGTAGTGTTACCATTGTGTGAATGCGCTGAGCTTACCTCTCAGGGGCGTAGCGGAACCTCCGGCGTGTGACTGTGATATGTGTGCTTGGTTGTGCACTAATTTACTGATAAAACCACAGAAGGCTTCTTATGTTTCGACGGGTTTTATTGACTAGAAATCTAGAATATCAAACACCACAGTATGTCTAAGAAATAAAAAAAAAATGAAAATAAAACAATTGATTACTTAAGTAAAAGTAAATCAAAATGATTAATAAGTAAAATTCAGAATTCAACAATGAAAATGATGTTTAAATGACTAAATAATATTTGAATATAGGAAACACACCTTTCTATCTTTCAGTTACTGATGTCAAAACACAACATGTTAAGATCGTCAGTACCACTAATGAATTTCTTCAAAATCACTTCCAGCAAAACTGTCCTTCCAGACTGGGTTAATTAAGTATAGTAATTTAAACAGAACAAGAACTATTGCATATATTTCATAACTTCCAACACTGTGAATGAAGTCTACACAAAGCTTGTAATTTGTAATAAGCCTCAGAGGAACAAACCTGAAAACGTTTGGAACGACAAACTTAATCAGACACTTAGAAATATTCTCCCTCACTCTCTCCCACAGATAGATAATCTTTATTGTCTGTTCCATCAGTGACAGAAATTCTTCTTTGACAGGGCTCAACACACTCAATTCACATTTAAAACAGATTTGAAACACATAAAAACCACATGGTGCTGACACATGAGAAGGACTGTTAAAAACATATATAACAGGTACATCATGAGGACAGGTTAGCGTGCTGTGTCTGTCTGTTGGTTCAGGATGGTTACTGCAGATGGAATGAATGATTTCTTGTAGATTAATTCTTATCTGTTTTTCTCAGAGTTTTCCTGGGAATAAATCCTGAATGAGGGTCAAAGGCTGACAAAACAGCGACACGTCCCTCCAAGACTGCTGAAGTTCCTGTATGAACTCAATGAAGCTCAGAATGCGTCTAGCTGAACTGAACATTAAGGTCAAATGAAAACCTGCAGGCTTGTTAACACAGGCACATGGAAAGAGGTACCAAGAGCACACAAACACTCGTGGAGCCCTGCCTTTTGCTTCGTTCTTGTTTTCTTCATTTTCTTGATTATATTGTTGTAGTTCTGCATTGAGTAATGTTGTTGGGGGTATGTGGAAGTATGCGACAAAGATACAAGAAAGCATTGTTGCAGATCCATGCCAAATAAAGTTTTCATAATGTAGCACTTTACTACGGTGGCCGACAAGGGCAAACGCACTGCAAAAACCACAACACATTAAAACATGGCTGAATATAAACACGAAACAAGTTGTGGACGTTTTTCATAAATTCAGAAGAAGACAACACAATAGCAATTTGAAATGCATGTTCCACAAGGTTTCAGAAAAGGTCTGTCAAATTTAACAAAACTAATCTTATTAGACTTATGGAATATTAAAGTCCTCCATCTTTACAAAATACATCTTTAGTAGAGGTGTTAATAAATAACTAAACAATATAACAATATAATAAATAATAAATGTAAGTACAGTACAACTTAATGTGTTGTGGTTTTTGCAGTGCGTTTGCCCTTGTCGGCCACCGTAGTAAAGTGCTACATTATGAAAACTTTATTTGGCATGGATCTGCAACAATGCTTTCTTGTATCTTTGTCGCATACTTCCACATACCCCCAACAACATTACTCAATGCAGAACTACAACAATATAATCAAGAAAATGAAGAAAACAAGAACGAAGCAAAAGGCAGGGCTCCACGAGTGTTTGTGTGCTCTTGGTACCTCTTTCCATGTGCCTGTGTTAACAAGCCTGCAGGTTTTCATTTGACCTCAATGTTCAGTTCAGCTAGACGCATTCTGAGCTTCATTGAGTTCATACAGGAACTTCAGCAGTCTTGGAGGGACGTGTCGCTGTTTTGTTCTTCTCATCTCAGCCTTTGACCCTCATTCAGGATTTATTCCCAGGAAAACTGAGAAAAACAGATAAGAATTAATCTACAAGAAATCATTCATTCCATCTGCAGTAACCATCCTGAACCAACAGACAGACACAGCACGCTAACCTGTCCTCATGATGTACCTGTTATATATGTTTTTAACAGTCCTTCTCATGTGTCAGCACCATGTGGTTTTTATGCGTTTCAAATGTGTTTTAATTGTGAATTGGGTGTGTTGAGCCCTGTCAAAGAAGAATTTCTGTCACTGATGGAACAGACAATAAGATTATCTATCTGTGGGAGAGAGTGAGGGAGAAGACATGCGGCAAAGGGCCTCAGCCTCCGTATATGGGGCGTACGCTCTACCGACTGAACTAAACATGCTGTGGGAGAATATTTCTAAGTGTCTGATTAAGTTTGTCGTTCCAAACGTTTTCAGGTTTGTTCCTCTGAGGCTTACACGTGTTACAAATTACTAGCTTTGTGTAGACTTCATTCCCAGTGAAAATATTTCATGCTGGTGATGACATGTTTGTAGATGTAGCTCATGCTTGTGATGCGCTGTGTGTAATGTGAACCATCATGTGGCACATCCGTTTAACTGGCATGGACTGCTTGGCCAGTCATAGCAAAGTAGGCCTTCTGGTGCCGATCGATCGAAACTACAGAATAACAAGCACACTATTTTGAGTTGGAAAAACACTGCAGCATATTTGATATTTGACAATATTCTACTTACCTATGTATGAATTCCAGGGTAAACGACGTCTCCTTTGGGTATTTTATGTTTAAAACATAAAATAAAGAGAAGGTGAAGCTCAGAGCCACAGCAGGGGAGTTGATGTGGTTATTGACAACTTCCTGATCTACAGCAATCTTGTATCGCCCATCGCCTTAAACATAAGAAATGACAAAGAAAACCATGTCTACCTCAGAAAACATCTCCAACATAGTTGTTTAAATCGTACATATTCAAACAATTTGGTTGTTTAATGTCTACATTTAGATTAAGTATAAGATGCAGGGCTCTGTGATTCAACTATTTTGGTCATATATGCGCACAAACATATGCCTATAAACAAATTTTCTGTACATTATTTTGTCAGTGTTTGGCAAGATTTTATGTACATCTTGCACATATGACATGTATGTGTGTGCTTGCATGTGGGAGACTGTGCCTTATGGCCTCTCCTATGGCGTCTGAGCAAAAGGTGAGAGGTAACCCAATTTGTAATACTTAGAAAGGAAAATGCAAGGTGCTATAGATAAAGTTGAGGAATGGACACATAGGTGGGGATTAAAACTCTCTGTGGAAAAATCTAAAGTGATACGCTTTGCAAAGCGACACAAACAAGTATCCCTGAAGTTGTACGGACAGACACTTGAGCAGGTCAGAGAGGTCCGATATCTTGGACTTGTATTTGATGAAAAGCTTACTTGGAGACAGCATGTAGAAAAAAAATAAGAATAAATGCAAAAAGGTTAATAATTTGCTTCGATGTCTGACAGGCCAGGAATGGGGAGCAAATAGAAGGTCCTTAATAAATATTTATTGGGCTGTTATGCAGTCAGTACTTGATGATGGCAGTATAATATACATGTCTGCAGCAGAGACAAATTTTAAGAAGTTAGAGGTAGAACAAGCTCACCTGGCGTCACAACCAGGTGCTGAGATGCCTAGCAGATATTTTGGAGACCAGGCGTACATTGATCAATGCTTTGCCTCCAACATCAAATTATTTTAATTACTTAATTAAATTACCAGAATAATTTTAGGCTACTTTAGACGGTAAATATTAGAAGAGTTACACTAGCGTCAAAATGAACTTGGAGCATGTTGTCAATCTATACTTTATTAGAGGTTACAGAAATACCGATTATCAGAGAGGTTTTTAACATTTAACTGCTTAATTCAGTATTTTTACTGGTTTTACTGGCATTTTATTATTACTGATTACTTTGATTTTCAAGAGTGGCTCCATTACAGGTGAGGCAGTCCAAGTGTCTGTACGAGTATGTTACAGGTCTCAAGCAGGAGACCATGCAAACAGTGCTGATAGATATAAGGAATAAGCAGGACAGGACAAGGTTAGTCTGTTGCTGCGTTGGCTCCTCGTACCAATCTGACACGGAAAGCAACAGGAGCACACAGCGGAGTTCCGGCCAGTAGTCCAATGTCCCGCTGCCCCTTCTTGACCCTTTTCGGTATTACATCAAAACTAAGTCCTTAAAGACTGATTTAAAGTTATCTCAAACACTGGACAGATCCACATACAGATCAGAAAATATATGGTCAAAAACGGAATTTGTGTTATATCTGTATTAAAATAATTAACATATAAATGTGACCACATCTTTTGTGTGCGTCACAAGTATTTCAGAGTGGAATCACATTCCTGACACTAACATGATAATTAAGACTTACTGGAACAAGGATTAAAAGAAATCTACTCTGGAGTTGGTTCATGTTAGCTCACGGTGTTACCAGGTAGCAGGTGTAAACTGAACTGGTGAAGACATGATTTGAGCAATTCTTGACAAACTACCACTACTACATAGTTGGTAACACTTGTTTTCTACATTCTGTTGTCATCCTCAGTGAAAAACATATTTTATTATCATCCAGGAGCTACAGAAGACATCACTGCAGCACATGGACTGAACATCAGGTGGGTTTGGTCAGATATTCATCAGAGTATTGATATTTCTGTCCACTGTTAGAAATGAGACCAATTACGTCATCCTTTGGTGTGACATCATTTAAGTGTTGATATGAAAACATTCATACATTTATATTATTTGACTTCTTAAATAATCTAAACCTGAAGCCGTAACATTGGACTGAAGACTCACTAAAGCAGCTCACTAAATGTGACTGGCTACTATTCAATGAGGTCTGAAAGGAAACACGAGTCCCAAACACCGACGGGTAAAAGCTGGACGTTGACGTTGTTCTACTGGAGTTGTAGGCCGACTACAGATGGGACTGGATTTTACTAGAAAATGAAATAGTTTGAGGTCTTATCTCCACTGAATGTATTTTATTATTGACTTTTATCAATGAATTTGATCAACTCAATTAATTAATTTGACAAAAAATGTAATTGTTCAGGTTTCAATCAAGTCTAGCATTTCCACATTTCTATGGAAGAACAAACCTCCATGTATTTGTTTAGAAACACTTAAAAAACAAACAAAGATCATGGTGGATTAGAACTACAAAATCTTTTTCATGACTTCCTTACCAACAGACTGCAATATGTCTTAAAATGGATCAAACCCAATCCACTGGACCCAGGGCCGGATCTAAGATTTTTCTCACTCAGGGGCCACAAAGGGGCCACATTTTACACAGAGAGGCCAAGTATATGTCCAACATCTATGCACATTTGCTAATTCAGTAAGATCTATATACTTTTCATTCCTTGTTTGCCATTGGCTCTACAGCTTTGGGAAAAGACACACATAATTAGATGTATTTTGCAAATTGAGCCTTGTTCAAGCATATGGAGTGCAACAAAAAAGCTATTCAAATGAAAATTCTTCATTTTCATATTCTCAGAATCCTGAGAATAAAGTCAGAATTCTGAAATAATTCAGACTTTATTCTTAAAATTCTGATTATATTCTTAGAATGTATGCATTATCATTAATGACATGCTGAATTCAAGCCCGGCCTCCCATCTCTGCCACGTTCATGTCACATCGGAATTACCAATTCTCCTTTTCTCATTGTCAAAGATTCTCATTGACATCCAATTTGCATCAGAAGTCATGAACATGGGAATCCTTCCCACTGTAAGCTTCTGTCCCACCTGACTTAAACGCAGCATCACTATAGTTACTAGATGTGTTTGTGGCTCCACCAAAAAAACAAGTGACAGGACAGGGGCACTTCAGGGGCCAATCAGATTTCAGCTGCCCATGAGTGGACCACTCAGAACAAACATTCTGTGATGAAATCCAAATCTCAGACCTGCCATTCATCAGCCCCACTATCAAATGATATAGCTGCTTTAAAAGCATTAGTATAAGCACCTCCCTGATAGCCTGGTGGGAATTTCTTAAAATAACTCGGTCTTCACTTATCCCCTGCAGACTCACGCCAATCTGGAACAATCCTGCAAAATAAAAAATTACTGAACTTCTTTTTTTTTTCTTGAACAATATTTTTATTAATTTCTTTATTTAAACACCCCTCCCTTTTTTTATAATTATGATTTCTTCTCGTACTTTTCATTATCAGTGCTTTCAGTGGTAAAAGCAGTGATAATGTAAACGTTGTAAAGCACTTTACAAATGTGCTTTATGAATAAATTTTGACTTGAGTTGACAAAGACATTTCTTGAATATCTACAACTCAAATCCATAATCCAGGCGTGAGTCGGACAGTCTTCTCCTGTCTTTCCACTGTACACGCGGAGTCCACGTGGAGTGGGCTCGGCGTGGGCTCGGCGTGGACTAAGAGTGGACTCGGCGTGGGCTAAGCGTGGACTCGGCATGGGCTAAGCGTGGACTCGGCATGGGCTCCGCGTGGACTCGACTCGGCGTGGACTCGGCGTGGACTAAGCGTGGACTCGGCATGGGCTCCGCTTGGACTCGGCTCGGCGTGGACTCGGCGTGGACTAAGCGTGGACTCGGCATGGGCTCCGCGTGGACTCGGCTCGGCGTGGACTCGGCATGGGCTCCGCGTGGACTCGGCTCGGCGTGGACTCGGCATGGGCTCCGCGTGGACTCGGCTCGGCGTGGACTAAGCGTGGACTCGGCATGGGCTCCGCGTGGACTCGGCTCGGCGTGGACTCGGCATGGGCTCCGCGTGGACTCGGCTCGGCGTGGACTCGGCATGGGCTAAGCGTGGACTCGGCGTGGGCTCGGAGTGGACTCGGAGCCCACATCTCCCTGGTGATCAACTCATGGTGAAGGTCTTACTACCGCCATGGCCCTTGGTGTAAGCGAACTTGGTTAGGAGTCCTAGGAACATGGAAAATCAAAACCTCCTCTTATCCACTTTTCACTGAGAGAATTAGTGTTGTCATCTATCAATGTGAATTTGACTAAATGGGTGAATGCCTTTTAAAAAATACTGATACATCATTGCCGCCTAAAATCTGTAATGAAGTACACACACTAGACAATAATTTGAGGGGTAGAAAATGAGCCTGTACTTTTTAACTGGTTTAGTCGGTGCTTTGGCCTTGAAAGGCTTCTTTCGTTTGTCCTTTGAGACAGGCGGGTATCCAGGTGTTCCTCTGAGCCCATCTGTTGGTGAATAAGACATGGAAAGATTATTTTCAAATTAGTAATATACAGTCATTAGTCTGAATGTCAAAATGTGACAGGTAAGAATCCAACATGATTACAACACATGGAAAATATTAAAAACAGTTTCTCCAGCTGCTAACAGTTCCAGGAACCAGTACTAGAAAGGTTCTACAGTTTACGGTACTCAATGCTAGCTACTGTAGTAGCACAGCTCACCTATGACCTCTGCAGGGTTGGCCGCTGGCCGTTCACCTGGCCGTGCCACTTTCACCTGTTTGGCAATCTTTGCCAACATCATCACCCCCTGTAACACATACAGTGGAGAACTATAAGAAATACACTTTTCCTCATGACCTTAAAGCCACAGAAGGGATCCAAATTCAAAAACTGATGATTTGAAACTCAGCTTTGAACTGGCTTTCAAAGTGTCAACAGTAATCTGAAGGAAATCCATACATGTGGTGGACAGAACCAGTGACAGTGGACTATTGAATTCCAGCAAAATACATGGCCTACCTTCGTTTGAGTGTATTGACCAGCGGCTGGGTTTACACACACAATCATTCTGATTTTGCCTTCTCCCTCAAAATAGCCTTTTAACGTTTTCGTGAGGGTACAGTCCCTGAATGGAACAATCTGCAAGGAAATACTGGAATGTTAGCAATGATAAAAAAGAATATTTACAATATTACTATACTCTACATAAAACAGATGAACAGCTAAATATGATGAACACTGTAAAATACCAACCTGCTTCTTGTTTCCATTCACTTGGTTCTTACGCATGGTTCTAATACAGTTGTTCAGTCCCAACAGGTCCTTGTTAATACAACCTGTAAATGAGACATGAGTAGAGACGTTCTGCTTATGAACAAACTGAAAACGGATACACAGAAATGTCTCCGGTTGACTTAAGAGAGAAAGAAACCCACTGACCTGCTTCAAGGGCTCGCTTTCCCACTGCTTTGGCTTTTTTCACATTCTCAACTCCTGCCAGGTCAACCAGACAGAGCTGGCTCACATCCACCTTCTTATTGTGCTGCAAAAATAAAATATCACACTGTTAGTATCACTCAACAGCCACTGTCATTCTTTGAATAAACATTTCACCATAAAGAACGAACAATGTGTTGCAATATGTCACACTACAGGTGAACGTCACCTGAGAACGTAGAGATTCACGGAGCAGCTTCACAGTGAACAAAGCGTGGGAGCGACTGGAAGTGCTGTTGAGATCATGCTTCGCTGTCCTCCTTTCTTTTTGTGCTAGAGACAGAGTGGAGCATCATTAATACGATGTGAAACAGTTATAACATGGGTAACAATGAAGGCCTTATCTTTTCTTATAAAGTCAACACAATTAGGCCTTTGTCTAATTATTTCTGTTGATTTGATTGCTCAACTGAATATGAAAGCTGGCGGTAGCCACAGGAAGCTAACCTAAAACGTCCTGCTGCATATCAAATAAGGAATAAAAAACTTTTCTTTTCTCTTCAATGTTTAGTCTGAATAAAAATACATTTTAAATATTTAAAACTTTGCAAAACTACATATTCATTCTGCATATAAGGGAATACAATGACAAAAAATATAATACCGTTGTATTCAGAACAAACAGAGAGTTATCACCACTCACCCGTATTAAAGACTGCCATAGCTTCCTCTCGTGTTTTGACTTCTATTTGTATGCAGTTGGCCATACTCTTGAGAGGTTTTAGAACTTCATAGACTTTGGCTTTCCTGAAACAAGGTTATGAAGAGACAATTTAACACAATGTGTGGCTTTAGTCAGACAAGCAGCCAAAATCTCCAATGAAAAATGCTTGATGTCAGTGTAAATGTTAAATAAATCCAATCTGTGGCGACAAATACATTCAGGAGTACAGACATATGACCACTGGGTTTGCCCAAGTCCTTCAAGGACGTTACTGGTCTCTACAGCAACAGTAAAAGAGGGGAACCAATCCATGAAGATGACAGCCACCAACATGACTAGCAAGATACACCTATGCTATTTACAGGGCTTTGGATGAATGGGATGGAAATGCACTAATGGCCTATACAACATCAGCTACAGCCAAAGTCCAAGTATTCATTGTACCACAGATAACCTGGTTTCAAACAGGCCTCGTGATTCAGAAAACATACACTGACACCTAATCCTGTCTCTTACTCATTTAGAAGTGAAGCGTTCAGGAGATCGTACATGAAGTTCTTGTAAATCTCAACGTAGGACACAATCACACGGTAACGGTAATGTTCATCCACGAGCTTATCGTCGGTTACCTGATGAAGATTGAAAGCATTTTAAAATAATTGTCCCCCCCCTCCAACTCCAACAGTGTACAGTATTTGTTAGAGATCAAGTAGACAAAATATTAATGAAGGTTTTACCTTGTCTTTGTTCTCAGGTGGTTTGATGCTGTTGAACAGCATCTCAAGAGAACGTGGGATGATTCCTTGTTTGTCTCCATCTTTTCCATCTGTTCCATTCAGGGTGTAGGTCTTTCCACTGCCCGTAACACCATATGCAAACAGCAGACCTATAAACATGGAAAATAACCACTTTATATCCACTTTTCACTGAGACAATTGTCAGTAATTCATTATATGCTGCTAAAATAAATCAATTCCTCTCTGATAAACTTGATAGTTGCTGAATTAAAACTTTTGGCTTGTGGCTAAAGCAGAAGCCCTGGGCTTTTCCTGCTCTAAACTATCCTTAAATATCTGCCTGTAAAAATCAGTCAACCCCTAATAACGTTATCAAAACTTATCATCACTTGATCAACTAATACTTCCTACACTAGAGTGGATAAATGGTACATTTTATGGCTCAGAAAACTCACCACTCTTCTGCTGAATGAGGTCCTCTACAAGTGGTTTGGCCACATCCTCAAACACTTCCTCTTGACTTGCAGAACCATCAAACACTCTTGAACAGGAGTACTGCACATAAAGAGAACACAAAGTAAAACATAGAGTCCGTATAAATAGCATGAAAGGGAAACAGACAAGCAGAGTCATAATTAGTATCCTGTATAACCTGTTAGTGTCAGAAAGTCCGAGGTCTCTACTGAACCAGTTACAGTTACAGTTCATGCGCTGTGACGTCAGTCGGATCGTTCAGGGGATAAAAACTAGAGGGACACTCATCTGCAGTGAAGCCAACTTAGCAATTTTGTTGCCAGATTTAGCAACTTTTCTGAGTACCCTAGCAATTTCTTCTTCTAAAAGCACTTAGCAACACATTTAGCTACTTTTAAAATTTATTTGGAAACTTTTAGCAACTTTTCAAAGGTGACTCAAACGCTAAAACCCACGCATTTTCCCTCTAAATGACACAAAAACGATTTTCTCACTTAGTCACAACACACTTAGTCTGCCTGACTGCCACATTGTGAGTGACGTCAGCAGTAGTGACGTCTCAGCTCAATAGCGAGGCACAATTGTTCAATAATCACACCCCTTGTTAGTTTGATACCCTGTTGTTGTTATCATGTTAGCTCGCTAGCAATAAGCCACATAAAACAGGCAACTACAATTGTTCATGTGTGGTTTTACTATGTAATGAGAAAAATATGAATAAAACAAAGCTATAATGTGTTCTGTTTAAAAATAAAAATATCTGATCATAAAAATGTGTTGTGTTTATATTACTTTTGCAAAGACAAATGTGTGATATTGAGCAAACAAATCTAAATTTACAAATTTCTAATATTTTTAGCCGAGATGGCCATTCAATTGGAGTAATGTCATTGTGTAATCGTTTTAAATCATTACGTCATCAAGCAATGACATCACAACGTCATTTGGCAACTTTTAGCAACAAATAGACCTGCCTGTAGCAACTTCCCCTGAAAATTAGTTGGCAACAAGGTCACATGTCACCAAAGACATCAAGGTCACGAAGACAGGGCATATCCTGTGCTCGCCACAGTAGGTTCCTAAAATCACTTGGCAGAGGTATGCCCTCTCCAAATGGAACATCATCCTGATCAAGCCTATCTTTTCTGTTTCCCCAATTGTTTAGATAATAGCGAAGAAGAATAGAATAGCAATAGGCTGCAACACACTAACCTTTGTGGTTTGCCGATTGCCGTTAGGAGCTTTAGGCTGAGTCATCTGAACAGTGGTGGTGTTCAAGATCTCCAAACATTGTTCATCTGTTGAATTATGTGCATATACACGACAGTATACCTATAAACAGTACATGAAATACAGATCATTTAATACATAGATACACACGCACGCATATATATATATATATATATATATATATATATATATATATATATATATATATATATATATATGCCATATGGCATATATATACAGCAACACTATGGAGCTCAGTTTTGATATCCAAGTCTGTCAATATATTGAACAGCAGAGAAAGAGGACATAAATAAACTAGTTGTTTTTTCACTCCAGCTGTTGTCATGTTTCAGTTTGAGAAATAAATAGTTCACTTACTTCAACTGGATCTGTCTGTGTTCCATTTACAGGTTGGGAAGTGCCTGAGAAGTGAGAGAAGTGAGAGAAGTCCATGAGAAGTCCATGAGAAGTCCCTCTACTGTAAGAGATAAAGCAACAGAATCCATGTCATCTAAGACACAACACTAAATTAAAGCTACAAGCAGCATTAATGACGAAGGTAACAGAATGGTCATCTCATGCTCTGTCTGGGAAGAAGGCATAACTTTTCCTGTTAGCTAGCTGCACTGGTCATATTTTTCCTAACAATAAAACACGCAACTCAATGAAAATGTGTCAAACTTAATGTAAGAAAAATATAAATCTAAACAAATAAAGCCAGCTAAGCATTTACGTGTCTTTTACATTAATTGTCCACAGAAATCCTCTGTTTCTTTGACAATTACTCATAATCCTTCACTATTTCTATCACAGCCCTTCTATATACAGCCTGTTCACTCCCTATTCATTCCATTGTACCGAAATCGGCTGCAATTCGCCTGGAGGGCGCTCTAGAGGGAGTCCTAAATGAATGGGAGTGAATGGAGCTAAACGGTAAAACTAATTATATCACATTCTTAGAGTATCTTTTTCTACTCAATGCAAGCACTGACTTATAACAGCAGGTGACTTAGTTGTCACATTTAGTTGGATTTTACATGACATGCTGGGCAAACATGTTAACATACTTCATTTTCACAGTAGCTGTTGACAGTAGTAAAATATTGTCTCTTCAAGTTGTTTGATTCTATTTGAGCTAACGTGCCTTAGACAGCTCGTGTTGGCCATTATTAGTTAGGGTCAAGATGACATCACTACAAAAAACAGCTTTGATGTGCGCTCGAACATTCCTGGTATAATAAGCTAACATCAATACTAAAGTAGAATTGAACATTATTGACCAGGAGATCAAAGCGACAGTCAATGGGCAACTCTGCAAACATGATAGAGGAGCAGGCAACTGACCTCAGAGACCAAGGCGGACCCAGCAGTAAAGGTAAATGAACCTGAACGTTTGTGCTCAAATCAAAAATGGAAAAAACAGATAACAAGCACAAACATTCCATTTTGTTTATTTACATCGAATACAAGTAACATGATCCGGAATTGACTTGTTTGTTTCCAATGTAAAAAAACAAAATGGAATGTTTGTGCTTATTATCTGTTTTTTTCCATTTTTGATTTGAGCACAAAATGAAAAAACGGATAAGTTGTTATCCATAAGTTGTAAACGAGTTGTTTTCCATTTTTTCATTTTGGTTTTGGAGACGAATATTGAAAACAGAAGCTTTTTTCTTCTTTTTTTTGCTTTTATAATATTGGTTTTATTTTGAAAATCGAATGAACGACTGATACTGACCTCAGGACTTTGTCATCAGTTAGGTTGTTGGATAAGTTGTTAGTGGAGATAAACTTTATTTGCAGTATTGGATAATGTCAGCTGAGAATTTTTACAAGTGTTCCCTTGCCACCCTTCCCTTGGGCGTGTGGTTCACCCGGGGGCCACGTGACCTTGGGTCCTTCGCTGTTGGGGGGCGCCATGGTGGTTTGGGTCCTTCTCTGCCTACTGCTGGGGGTCGGCGTAGTGTTGTAACGACCCCCCACTTCAAACCACATCCAGTGACAATCTCTCATACACACACACACATTAATGTGAACAAGGTTATATACACAGTTATGGTTATAATGTTGATGCTATTGTACATATATCTCTGCTGTTGTTGTTTTTGTTGTTGTTTGTTTTGCTGTTATTGTGGTTGTCTCCCTTGTCTCCCCAACCCCTTGCTGTTTCTGTTTCTCCCTTTCTTTCCACTGTCTCCACAACAGGAGGAGTATGATAGACTCCTCCTTTGCATAGCAAAATCTGTCTGGCACTGTAAGGCACCCAGATCCTCATACTGCATGCCGAGGTTGCAGTTTAAAATACAAGTAGTTTTTTGTTGGTTTATTGCTGGTTTTATTTTGAAAACACAAGAACGAATGATACACGCCAGTAATCCTGTGATCCGTTTTTTTCCCATTTTTGATCTTAGCACAAAATTTCACTTTGGTTTTGGAATCGAATTTTGAACAAACAAGTGTTTTTTTTTGTTTTTGTATTTTTGTTTCTATTTTGAAAATTGAATGAACGAATGATACACGGATTCAAACTCCATGTGTTCTATTCATGCTGTATCCTTCCTGTCACATTTGTAGACTAAAGTTTTACTAATTTGAAAATAAACTTTTCCATGTCTTATTCACCAACAGATGAGCTCAGAGAAAGCTCTGAACACCTGCCTTACTTAACGGACGAACGACTAAACATGATGTTTTCTGACTTGATGAACTACCTGGAGTCTGTAGTACAGGATGAAGAGAATTTGTGGGATGAAGAGAATTTGTGGTACAGGCTCATTTTCTACCCCTCAAATAATTGTCTAGTGTTTGTACTTCATTACAGATTTTAGCAATCACGTATCAGTATTTTTTAAAAGACACTCACCCATTTAGTCAAACTAATCATCTACATGTCAGCCCTGCACACAGTTATCAGGGGCGCCCCAGAATTTTTTCATAGGGGTGGCCAGAGAGGGCCGCTGAAATTCTTGGGGCAGCACAACAAAACCAAAAGCTGTTACTGAATTTCAGGAATTCTCTCCTGCTGTTGTGGTATACAGACTAGTAAAGTGAAACTATGTCAATGTGAGAGATGAGCAATTCTGATATCCTATGGTTTCTAATGTGACAGATAGTGTAATGCTACACTTTACAAGAAATACCGGTTACCTATTTTTCAACTTTTATTAAATTTTTTCCCCATTATGTTAACATTGACAGTTATTCAGATTGATAGAACACTAATTCTCTCAGTTAAAGTGGATAAGAAGAGGTTTTGATTTTGCATGTTCATTGCTCCTGACAGCGTCATTCTGAACAAGTTGACGTCTAACTCATTTCGTGTGGAGACAGTTGATAAAGGCCGCTTTTGTGATTTGTTCGAATGTAATGATTGGACAAAAAACGAAGTGGTGATGAAGATCTTCAAGGACACTTATAAAAAGGAGGACATAGAGAGAGAGGTAGATTTTTGGACTCCATCCCATTCTTTTGACACACAGTACCTTCCCTTTATTTGATTTTAACCACATGTGTCTGTGTAATATCTCTCTTTCTCACCAGGTGTCCATGTTACAGGAGATTTTTTGCAGGAATCCGTTCAGCAAATTCTATGTCAAATTTCTTAAGCAGTGTGAGCACAATGGAAGGACCTGTCTCGTATTTGAGAAGCTGGCAAAGAGCTTAAAGTCAGTGATGGAAAGACCTCATCTGTACCTATACGACATTAGATGCATTGCAGTGCAGGTTTGTATTATTACCTCCGACAAGGAGCTGATGTTTTCACTGACATTTGTCTGTCTGTCTGTCTGTCTGTTAGCAGGATTACACAAAAACTACCTGACAGATTTTGATGAAACTTGGTGGGAAGGTTGGGGGGGTGTGGCAGGAAGAACACATTAAGATTTGGAGTGGATCTGGATAAAGGGGCAGATCCATGATTTTTTTTCTTTTTTCTTGCAAGATGGGGCTTTTTTTAATAATTTCCATCTATGATGTCTTTGTGACGTGATTATGGAGAAAGTGAGGCCCGGTTTGCAATGCAAGTCTTGTTAAAAACAGAAAAGCTTTTCTTTTGCATTTTAAAAAGGTTCCATGTTTATATGACAGTGGTGTGAAATCAGTCATCATTTACACGAATCTGCAAAAATGGCTGAAATGTGTTCTATGCAAGCCAGACCAGTAGTTGGCTGTGTAACCTTTCAAGTCAACACCCCAGAATGTCAGCATGGCTATTAGGCTGGACATGTAATATCCATGCAGCGCTGCCATGTCATCAGAGTTTTCATTGGAATTGTGTTTTTCCCGTTTACACAGTGACGACATTTCAAAAGATTACACTCTCAAACCTGTTTTCAAAAGTTTGTATTTTCAGTCCACCAAAAAGCTGTTATGTATCTCAACAGCCAAACCGCAACTACAGTTTACCTTTATATGCAAGACCAATTTTCATATAAATGGCACTAAGCTGCCTTGGTGGAGGTTTGCATTCTATTGTGTGCCCTTCTACTTTG